>RPOG01000325.1:0-33173 GCA_008086565.1 Thalassoma bifasciatum
AAAAAAAAAATGGAAAAAGTGAGTGTTCAAATGGTGGCTGATGATAATGAAAAGAAAACCCTTCCCCAGCTGGCCTATAAAAGACTTGCAGAGAGACATCTTTGAAGGTTCTCCTTCAAAGCCCCGGCTTGCCTCCACAGCCGCATCGGGGGATTTCTGTTATTAATTGAAGTTAATTTTCTGGGATATCAGTTTGCTGGGCACGTGGGAAAGATTGATAGCCCCTGCGCGTCTCCCGAGTGTTGGGATGTGGAGGGGGACGGGCGAGAGGACAGAGAAATGACACTGTTCCCTCACCATCGCAGAACCCCAGCTTTCACTTTTATCATCTCCAAATCAAATTACAAACATCGGAGGCCAACCTTGGCTGGAGGAGATTTCCATAAGATTAATTAGGCCGGCCAGCCAAAGACAGAGTGGGCAGGGAAAATATGAAATAATAAATATAGGAGGGATGGGGGGTTGGTGTGAAATGTGTGTGTGTGAGAATGGGCAAGTCAAATGGACAATGGGTAATTAGTGCAAGCAGCAGATTCTCAAAGGCACAGGGAGGACAGCCGGGCGGGGGCTCTCCGTTGGCCCCGTGATGTGGAGGGCCGTACGGTGGGGCCCACATTTAATTAGCGCCACTTTGATACCCACAGGAGTGCCAGGGGCCCCGGGGCAACCTAAACAGTGACTGACAACCCCACACCTCCGGACGCTCCCTGCTCTCCAATTATAGATGCACCAAGCTGAGAGGGCCTGGTGTAAACCCTCATGCAGAGGAACTCACGTGTGTGTGTGCGCACCTCCACGTGCAATGATACACACACCGTGTGCACAAAATGCCCAAACAAGCCAGCCAACCAGGCAGCTGGCTGCAGCCTCTTCCTATTTGTGTGCTACAAATTGGCATTTGGATTAAATGGAGCTTGAGATGCCCTGAAGGCGGGAAGGGAAGACAATCTCTCACCTGGCCTGATCTGCTACCAGAGCAGACGTTCAAAATGAGGATTAATTTTGGGGGGCGAGCGGAGGAGAGGGAGGAATTGAGGTAAAGGAGCGGCGGAGGAATCGCCTGTTTTTGGAGTAAAGGCGCATTAGCAAACAGGATAAAAAGAGGCAAAGGCACACACACAAACACACACAAAGCCTTGGCGTGCCAGTGTACAATCTGCAATATTAATGTGTGGGAGCGAGTATGAATAAGTGACTGGAAAGCAGGAGCTTTTGCAGTGTTGCACTAGTCTATTTTTAATGTGCAGGGATGTGCCTGACACCACAACAGTTTACAGCGCTCAACTTTCACGAACAAACAACGCCTGGCTGCATGAATAATGCAACTGCAGTGTTCCCAAACAACCCCAAAACACGTATTTAGTAAACAAACTGCTTACTCTTTAGCTAACAAGATGTTTGTGTAAATAATAGATACTCAAATCTGTTCTCTCGACACGCAGGAAGAAACTGGCTGTTGTAATTTGTTGTATTATTTAGCACGTTCTCTTTTACTCTCGAGCAGATTCCCTCAGTGCGATTCACGGCGCCTCGTTGACAAACATAAATGAAAACATCCACAGAAACGTGTTTGTTGTTCTTTCACAATACGGCTGTGAAAATGCTTCTTTTTATCCGGGAACAACTGCTGCCTGTCAGAGATGAACCCACAGACTTTGAAATATTAATCCACATGACACACATCCCTCACAAAAGAGGGAAGTGTGACAAGCCAACCCTGACTGCTTCGATTTTTAATCAAAAGAAATCAATAGGATAAATATTGTATGTTAAAGAAAGCAGGGCTAACAATATGGCAGCTAATCACACGCCTTTGCCTGTGCTGTCAGATATAATTCCTCCACACGTCTCTTCAGGGGAACTGCAGCAGTGTGAGTTCACTCCTGATGAAATGTGGAGATTTTTCTGGAGCAGACGGTGTCGTTCCACAACAAGTGGCGTCGTGTTTATCCAGGGAGCGGGAGGTTGTGTTGTTTCATCAATAAGGCTTGTTTGATTGGGGATTGGCTTGAATTGATTGAGGAAATCAAACAAACAGCGTCTGCTAATGGCTGGATAATCTGTGACAGAGATCTGAGATTCACTAAAAGCCCCGAGGTTTGATCCACCTCAGGCCTCAGGGGAAGGGGAGGAGCTTGGAGGGGAAGTGTTACGACTGCACAGAGTCAACCTACATTTAACACAATTCTAGCAAAATCACTTCATTAATTTCCAATGAAAAAGAACTTTGTTTTGCTTATTTTTGTTCCTCTACAGCAGGGATGTCCAAAGTCAGGAGCCAATCGTGGCCCTCAGTCCATTGTCATGCTTCCCCCAGGCTTCATCCCACAATGCATTAATGATGTTAATTAAGTAAATCATATTCTAATTGTGTGTGTGTTTACTGCTTCAGTCAGGGGCTTGAAGAAAACATCAATATACATGGCAATGTCTCACAAAGATACATTTGTGCCTAAAAATTAAACCACCTCCAGCAGAATTTTCTCATTTTTGGCTTTTTCTCAGAAAATATGAATGGTGACACAAAAACCTTTCTGTCACTCATGGTTAGAGGTTGGGTGAAGACATTTATTAATAAACAACTATGTTCACTCTTTTTAAATCATAATGACAACAGAAACTTCAAAAATAATCTTGCGCAGGATTTTGTGTTACCACTCATATTTTCTGAGAAAAGGCCAAAAAATCAGAACTTCTGCTGGGGGGTTTAAACTTTTGGGCACAACTGTATAGACTATGCATAGGCTACTTTTATTAAGCTGAAGCTTGGTGCAATCTGCAATAATAATACGTTTATCTAAACTTGAAATCACAAAATGTTAAAGGACTTTTGAAATCCTTGTGCATTGAAAAATCTGACTGTGGCACACACACACACAGACAGACAAATGTAAGGATCATGTCAGCTCTTCCAGGCTGTCGAACAGTACATAGACTCTCAGTGCTGCAGGAAACCTGAATGAAAATTACTCACATAATAACAGCACCCTCAGTTTCCACCAGGAAAGATTTGTTTTATGACATTTCATGTTTAATAAGCAAATCTTCTGCTTTATGCACAAAGCTTGTTATTTGCATTAAAGACACCAGCCTACACACGCACACACACACAGACTAAGTATCATATATGTTCATTAAAGCCATCCTACAGGGCTGAAGTCATGCCCACTCATCTCCAGCACCACCACCACATTAGCCCGTTCGTCACACTCCAGGCCTCCGAGCCTCCCAACAGAGTCGACCCCCTCGACCCAGACACTCTCTCACCCAACTGCCTCCGGAGCCTGGGGTGTCCCTTCTCTAACCACAAACACCCCCACCCCCCTGACCTTACCCTCCAGCCTTACACAGTACCCCTGCTCCTCCTCTTCCTCTGCACATGGGAGCCTGGGGAAGCTAAAGCTGCACCAGATGGGGCCTCTTGTTACCACAACAGGCAGTCATGGGTTTGTTGTAGAGCAGATCGCTCTCCTTTGGCCTCTCTGCCTCTCTCTACGTCTTATACATATTGATGTACTGAAACTTGGCATGACATGTAGAAGTTGACTCAATTCCTTCGGCCCCCCCCTCGACAGCTGTCAGACATTACATCCAATCAGTTTGGCTCTAACCCCGCCGTCGGGCAACGAGCCCAGACTGTTGAGCACCAATGCTCTTTATTGGAGGCGACAAATTGGGCCCACTCAAAAACTCGTCCATTTGCGCTGTGTTGTAATTTGTCACCACTTTGCCTACAGTTTTTGGTGGTCACTGACAGAATATCCCTTTTCTCAGAGCAGACGCCTCAAATTACTGCTTTAAAGAAACGCTGTCAAGATTTCTTCCTCTTGTTCACCTTCCAGGATGAATTCGATGGAAATGATTAAAAAAAGAATTTATTGTCACTGTTCTTGACATTTAAATATCTCACCTTCTTTGAGGTGACGATTAATGAATAACAATAATATTAATGAGAAGAAGTCTGCTCATGATGTATCCATCTGTTGTGGTTTGTTGTTAAAAACATGATCTGAATGCACATAAATCACTGATTATTTCGTTACCAGCTGCACAGTCTTTCAAAATTAAGTCGTAAAAGAAACGCTCCACATTTGTTTGAATGTTAATCAGTCTCATACAGCTGCGAGAAAAACAATAAAAGGTGTAAAGAAGCATCAGATGTGGTAGCTTGGGTGAGTGTTTGCTCGTTAACCATCCCTGGAGGCAGAGATTGTGGTATTTTGGTACTTCAATTTCATTAACTGGAGGAGATTTGACAGCATAGATAGAGCTGAATGTAAGGAAAGATGGATAATATGTCAGCACCTCTCTTTTTGGAAAAGAGAAGAAAATCTTTCCCAGGGGTAACATCATTTTTTCACTTTCTGTGCCCTTATATCACAAATGAAACTCGAATATTGCTGAAAAAAATTAAAGTTGGACACAAATAACTGTGAGAACATTTCACTATTTTTCCAGAAACTTTATGGAAGAATAACATACTCCACAAATATTCTGACTTCATATTTAAGCAAGTTCCCCCTATGTTGATATCAAACAGCTGAGTGTTTCTGAAAAACCTTTAATAATGGCTTAGCTTGTATTCCCAACTCCTCAATAAGGGAAGTAGCTACTGGCTGTCCAAAAAATCACCAAGTGACATCATCACCACATTTGCATAACAGACAGTGGGAAAGTAATGTCTTAGAGGAATGACACACGGGTGTACAGACCCCTAATATGTTTACAACAACAGCTAAAGAACTTCTTCTGATTGTACAACATTGGAGCTATCAACTACCACACTACTACGTTCTGCTTTTATTACATTTTGCGCCAATTAGTCACAGAATGAACAAATGTTACTGTAATTAATAAACTTGCATTAAAAAAGTTGCCTCAATCAAGAAACATTAGAGCTTCACAGGAAGGGAAAAGGATCATTTTTCCATCTTGTTGCTCTAAAAAGGGCTCAAACACAAGCTGAAGACTAAAACATGGGCCAATGGCCACAACACAGCTTGGCTCTTTGTGATAATGTTCTTCCCCACATGCATCCTGCAGTCGCAAACTCAAAAGTCTATCAATAAAGTGGAGAGACAGGTTATGTTTGCTCTGCTTGGTAGATGAGCACTGGTAGGACAAAACCAGGATTCACAAATGGATACATCTCAGAGCACTGATCTGTGAGTAGTGCTAAATGAGTCCGGTGACTGAACTACGGTACAAACTGATCTCACAAAGTTTGCTTCCCAACCAACTCAAAACATGCCAATGGTTGTCTAAATGTTTGTTACAACAAAACTGAGATCTAACATTTAGAGAATGTTCCCTCTTGGTTATACTGAAACCTGACAAAACTTGTTGTCACATTTTTAACAACAGCTTTATGTAACTACTGGCAAGTACATTACTCCATCGCATTGTATCCATAAAAAAGTTATCTTGAACAAAGGAAAGTAGTATTAAAAAGAATATCTGCTCACTACTCATTTTTCCATAACAAACCGAAACCAAAACTAACACGTGCCTTATTCCATCACGACAGTGGGTAGCAAAGACTTAGGAGAGGCAGAGTCTTTATTGCTGGAGCTAACACTACCTTTTCTAGAAATGACTCAAATTTCCTTTAACTGTTGGATCTACTTTTTTTATATTTGGAGAGTAAAAAACAATCTCACACAAAACCAAAACAACAGAAACTTCATGTTCTTCAATACACAATAAATCTCCTTCTAATGCTTTTTTTCCCCTTCATCAATGTCAATGAAACCAGTTGGTCAGTGAGCTATTCTAATCCTTGAGCTCCTTCCTCACATTCATCAGTTTAAATCTCCACCCACATTGAATGTCTATTCATCCCCCTCAGATAAAATAAATAAGTCATAAACTTCACATTAAGGCAGGTATCTTTTGGCGTAGAGAAACAAGTCAAAAACAGCCACCACGCCTTATCCACGCCACATCTGCAAAGCATTATCATTTGTTAGAGATTCTGTATATCAACAAGGAAAACAGGACATAAATAGTTCCATATGGGCACTGAATGCCATGTTGTGTGTTGGACACTAAACGCTTGGGTGTAATTTACCATGATCCCTTTGGAGTACGAGCCCTGCCCCTTGTAGCAAAATTTCTGACAAAAGACACAGAAAACATGTGGTGCTGATGCATGCGAGTGCAATAACATTTACTCTGCAAATCACTCCCACATTGGGCTGTTGTATCAGGTAAGTCGCCCTGAACAATAACGGGTCATACAGCAAGAAGAACATTATGTTTCTGTTATTGAGAGATTAGCCAGAGACTGATCCTCAGATCTCTCCAGTGTGAGCACATTTAGTCTCCTATAAACCTATACATGAGTCATTTTAGCGCTCTGTCAGTCTGCTCTGTGTTTACATCACCACACACGCTTGTTTGCTGATTTTTTGCATGGATTTGTTTGTTGGCACGCGTGTCTCAGACCTGTTGCATCTTGGCTGCTGCTCTTGGCTTCCACCCAAAACTTCCAATTAAGGGAAAATGCCAACAACACTCAAGCTGCTGTGTCATTGTGTGCGCCAGACGTAACAGGCATGTTGAGTCTTTGCCCTGTGCTACATTAAGGTTTTAATGGCTGTCAGCTTGTCATTTAAGTGTTGTAAACACCCCCCAGCAGTGAGCTGCCAGCAGTTTGCAGTAATCTGTTGGTAAATGGAGAAGGAGGAGGAGGAGGATTCCCGCCCAGTGTAGGCACCATGCCAGTGCCAGGCTGCAGAGGCAGCAGGCACGTATCACAATGTGAGGGTTGAGGAAGCATGTGGGGCTTTGTGATGGTGGAGACGGAGAGGAAGAAAAGGGAGTGGGAGAACGAGATAAAAAGAGAGAATGTTACAAAGAGAAGTGAAGCTTTGTAGAAGTGGAAGGAGATGATTGTGAAATGATGTACACAAAAGCAGAAATCTGGGGCCTAAAGCAGTAACTGGCTGTTTAGTTTAGCATGCATCATTTATAACCCCCTGTTTTTGTTTTTCAACTAAAAATTAGCCTAAAACCAGAACAGAGTCCAATTGTGCAAACTACCTCAGAGTGTGTGTTACCCAAAAGCTAGCAGAATGTTATCAAACTACTGGGTTCACAAAATCCAGGGAAAGCAGTTATTCTTTGTTTATTTGCACATATGACGCAAGTGGACTACAAAGTCTGAGCTACATTGTGCTTGAGTACAGAATGGTTCAAATGGCCAGTGTGACTGGAGTTGCCATCTGTCCCATTAACTTGTATATTGTGTTTCATTCGTTTGTTCTGTAAGGGGCCTCAATTGTCCCGTTAATTGACCTTTAACCCTTGCATATACTGCACTCTTCTGATCCTTTTGCACTTAATGCTGTTGGGGATTTTCAGTTGGAGAGTGGTCAGTTGAGAAGTCAAGGACAGCAAAATGTATCCATGGAAAAAGACAGTTCGGTGAGCCATTCTCTCTTTTGCATTTAATTTTTCTTTTGCTTGTTTTTTTTTAATGTAAAGAGCCAAATAGTGGTTTATTTGAGGATATGAGGTTACTATTGTGATACAGTAATGATCAAAGAGAATATAAAATGCATCATTATAAGCTGCCTGTAACTTTTCCATCATTACTTTACTGTAGTTGCACCATAGATGAGCAGTGTAAAGCAGAGTACAGTAGGATCTAAAAAGCAGATGGCAAAGGGAGTTGTTGTGTTAAAAATTTTTAGACTCATGGAGCGCAGATGGTCTAGTGGTCTAGGTTGTGCTCCATGAGGTTTGCCCAGTTGGTGGCCACTTTCCTTCATGTCATTCTCCCAATTCTTACCCTGTTTCCTGCACTATCCACTGTCCTCACCTATGCAATAAAGGCACAAAAAGCCCCAAAAAATAACTTTAAAAAAATTATACTCACAGTAAGTCATCACTGTATGTTGCTTCAGGGGCTCTGCAGCTAACTGTGTTTTTCTAATGCACATTCAGAGGCTGCTGTTTACTATTTGATTTAAAGGAACAGCAACTTGTACAGAAACACTTGGAGGCAGTGTCTAGTTATAACTCAAGTTTTTCTTCAACACAGGGTGTAACTCCAGCTTAGAGTTGACTCTTCTAAGTGACTAAATCATGTCATGCATTGATTTCATGTCATATCACTTTAAAAGCATTAGGGCTGTTTGAGATGACCTGTAACAGATGAGTTAAAGCAGATATGTGCATAACCGCTGAAGTATCTGAATCTTTAGGCCTCAGAGCCAATCAGCGTAATCCAGGCACTGCAAGCTGACACTCAAACAAATATCTTTCTTTCCCCAAATAAATGAAAATGAAACATGGTACAAACATTGGTCAAAGCTGATTTCAAGGATAAACACAGCCGTCAGAGACTGGTTTAGGTTTTACATTGAACAGGACTCCAGCCGTCACCGGCAGAGCTTCAGCAGAGCTAATTCACTAAATAGTCCGTGTGAACAACCCCTGGCCCCGCTCCACCCTTTTTCCTCACTTCAAAGAAACTTTATTAGGAGGGAGATTAGACTGCACTTAACCTCTAATGATGCCATATGAGCAGCTGAAGAGAGAGCTTTCTTCACAACGCTGTTTTATTTGATAGTTTCAATATGAAGAGAAGAAGGGGAGCAGCAGGGGGGAGAGGACGGGGGGTGTGAAGTGTGACAGCTTTGTATCTGAGATCGACTGTCTTACCCCTCCCTCTCTGACGACACACAGCTGTTTTCCCTCCTTCTTTCCCTCCCTTTCACCCTTCCTTTTCTCTCTCTAACCTCCCACAATCCCTTGTCCTTCTGTCATCAGATTCCCCCTCTCACAGCTTTTCCCCCCCTCCTCACAGAAAAATAGGCCAAGGTAACTTGCCAGCACCTCCCCGGCCCCTCCCTCCTCCCCCCTGGGGTTTGTGTGATATTTAACTACGGCTACAGTGGCATTTACTAATTTTATATGTGCAGAATTTATGTCAGATTCTTATTCAGCGGGAACAGGAGAGAGGAGCAAAGGTGGCTGGCTCCGTGTCCGCTGTGTATACACTGGTATTATGTGAACTATTCACAACACGTCCGCTGACACCAGCGTCGCTATTTTGTCTATAACAGCGCAGCTTTTCCAACCCAGGTGCCGCAATTAAAGCCTAACCTTAGCATTTGGAGGGGGAGACATGAAGGAGCCAATTTGTTGTCCACCACATGCGCTGACTCCTACACAGAGTAGCCAGTGCAGGTATCAGAGGGAGCTCACACAGGCGCAGGGGCCACATCCTGTTGACAGGGTGCAGGGTCAATCAGATACTACAGACACAGACACAAAGACCATGCAGGCTCACACACAAACACAGTGTGCACAGATGCACCTTACAGAGAAGGTTGCAGCAACTGTCCATGACTGAAACATCCTCCAATGATTAAATGACATAATATGGAAGAATATCATTTCACAAGTACTGCTAAATACTAAGCATTTATAGCAAGTGGGCCAAATGATGATGTTGTACTGATAGATTTTGAGCACTTCCGAAAGTATCCAGAAACTTGTTTCAATTCTGTAACATAGATAACTCTGCAAGTGCACAAAAAATTGCCACAATTTCTAGACATTGGACATTTTGTTTAAGGAATGTCCTTATGATGAAAGTTAATCATCAGAATACAGTTTATTTACATGCTGAATAATCAAGCACTCTGATCTAAAGCCCTCTTCTCTTTAAAGTTTAAACGAGAGTTGAATATTGTTTAAAAAATCTATTTGTTATCAGATATGTTTTCTTTTTTCAAACAAATGTATTAGGTGTTACAGATGAGGTAGGGCACCCAAGAAATCAGGTTTGTTTTGTCATCACATTGGAATTTATTTAAATTCCCAGGGCTCTCAAAGAAAAAAAAAACTTTCTCTGGTCAATCGCAATTCATCATATTTGAATTTCATGTTTAAACTGAAGTATTTTAGAGTTTTATCAGAATTCTGAAGTCAATTTTTTTAACTTAAATCATATTATAGCACAGCTTTGGTTTGGGTATTGAATTAATGCAAAGGAAAGTAACTTCAGAGTGTTGAGAGATGTTTCTTATTCCTTTTTTTAGTTTTTTTTTTTGTCTTTTGTGCCTTTATTTAGACAGGAGAAGGGACAGTGGTAGGCAGTGGTAGTGGTAGACAGACTGGACTTAGACCCAGGCTGTTCGCTCAAGGGCGAAACTCATGGAGCACAACCTAGACCACTAGACCATCTGCGCTTCAAAGTTTCTTATTCTAATTAATGAGTCTCTAGTGCATCTAAAACCATGACTAAGGACTGGGTTATGATTTCCGCACAAATGTGAAGCATGGAAATGGGACGCGCCGAAACAGCACAAAAAACGCGTGTGGCTTTATACTATCATTTTTACCCGTTCCTTTTCACGGCTGTATAGTCTGCCATGTTGTCTGTGTGTCTCCCTCCAGCAGTTACGATTTTTTTATGTAGGTGGGACGTGGAGATTTTCTGTTTGAGAGGGTCTTAATGGAGGGGCAAGGCTACTGGAATGATGTCATTTGTGCAGATACATCAAGCATAAATGAAGCCTTGGGGTTGGATACAACTCTGAATAGTTGCGCCTGTTTACTTAGCTCACAGGTGGTAGCTCAAACTTCAATTACTTTATTGATATTTTAAAACTATTTGATAGAAAGAACAAATTCTTCCTAAAGTTTTCAAAGTAAAATTTGTGATTTTCCATTACTAGTGCATCAGAAAGCCAGATGCTGCTGTACCTTATTTATGGTGTGCCAAAAGTGACAGATATAGTTGTGGGTAATATAAAATTAAGATAAAATGAAATACATTTTTCACCTTCACAGATAACACATTACAACTGACAAGTCCATTTTTTTCTGACCAGTAGGTACCTTTTTTCAGGATAAGTTCATTTTCACTTCAGGTGTTTTGGGCGCCAAACTCACTCATGTTTCCCCGATTTTAAAAACCATTCAACTTTTCCCTAATTATAAAAAAAGACAAAAAAAGAAAAAAAGACCAACATAATCCCTGCTATCAGATCCATAGTACTAATCACATCAAAGGCTTTTTACTGTTCTGCACATACATTTTAACATGGTTCCTTGTTGTGATGTTCTTAATACTCAGGTACAAAGTCAAGTAAGGTTGTTGAGTCTTTGATGCTTCATTCAATGGAAAACCCACTTTGTCAGTAAACAGTAACGTGTAAAATCGCTGCCTCTGTAATAGCTTTGCAGAATCCAAGCAAGAAAGGCCAGTGATGATGGGATTCTTGGTAAAAATGTGATTGCTGCAAATTTTGATTTAATCACAAACCTCAAAGTGGCGCCTCTGAGAAGAATAACATCACAGAAACAGTTGACAAAGAGGAGAAGAGAGTGAAAATGAAAGATAGAGACATTAAGTCAAATAAAGCAAACTGAATGAAAGACAGAGAGAGTGGGAGAGAGTGATAGAGAGCGGAGAGAGAACGATAAAAGGCCCTGTCTGAAAAGAGGGGTTCAGGAGATTGACCTGTGGGGCTTTAAATCAAATTGCAACGGTATTGTATTCCCTCCCATTTCCAGTACGGCGAGTAAGCTCCTTATTGATAGAGGAGAGATGAGACCACCCATACCTGAGGCTCATCCTGCTGTCACCGTGCAGGACGGGCACCGGGAGGAGGGAGAAATCACACATCACATGTGAGGCCTTTTTTCTATTTTGCAGCCAAAGCCAAAGCCAAAGCCAAATCCCCGGGGTGGGATCCCGCCTCGTCCCCCAACTCAATAAAATAATTAGCTTTTGGACGGCCCGGCCGTTAATCAAGCCGCTCTAACATATGCAAAGGCGAAAAGAGGAAGAGGAAAAAAGATATTCATTTTTTTATCCGCCTTTTCACTTGGCGAGTCGTGGCACTTTTATCTGTGAAAGTCGCTGATGTGAGTTCTTTCTTTTTTTTCCAGATTTCTATAAAACATACGGCACAGCCAGATTGCTTCTTAATTTTATGTTTAGTCTACAGGAAGCCAGATTATTGCTCCCCTGACTGAGGGAGGGCTGAGGAGCAAACGGGGGAATCAGCACAAAACTGTTTCGTTTCAAATAAATCTACGAGGTGCTGGAGAGCGGGAGCGTCATGTGAAGATTTTGTTTAAATAAACTCCTGCTTTTTCCTCTCTCTCTGAAATCACTCATTGTGTTATTGTTAGCTGTAAATGAAACATCTGTTTGGCTGCAGCGTCGCATACAAATGCCCTGACGATAACACACCCGGAGCCTGGAGCAGTTTGTGAAGGCTTAAAACATGAGAAATAACAAAGGGGAGTCTCCAAATTCAAACCTAAACAGCTTCAAAGAAAAGATGATTTCATGCACCCACAAAAAGAAAAAAAGAGAAAAAAAGTGATCCAAAGGTGATAGAGCACCAACTGACAACAAGTGCAATGCCTCCTCTGTGTTGAGGCCTCTGCAACGTGCCACTGTTGGAAATGGCACTAAATTATGGAGTGCTAATTTAAGGCCAGACACGTTTCAGTGTCTAATTTTCTTATTGCTTCACTTTACAATCAGGAGGTTGCAGATATGTGTTTTACACCCAGCCCTTTGGGGGATTAATCAGTATTTTCACACCTACTGTATATAAAGGGCAATTTGGTTTCACCTTAGATATGCAAATAAGCTTTTTCCTATACATGCCATACTCAAGAATATCTTTAAGTCGAAGGCGAAAGGTCACAAAGACGTTCCAGAAAGACTCCAGGTGTGTATTTCTTGCAGTTTTTCTTTCCCTGGACTGAAATGTCATAACACGATAAAGCAACAGTTTGGAGAAAGAGAAGTTAAACCAACTGTTGGGCTGTAATTCCTTGTGGTCAAACACCCCACACCGTCAAGAAAAGTGAGAACAGATCCAAGAGAAACCTCAAAAAAGAAACATTTTAAAGATGCACCTGCCGAGAGGAGAAAACAAGTCAATGTGAAAGAGCCAAGAAAGCACAGGTAGAGATCTTATCCTTGAGAGAGAATCCATGAGAGCTCGCATAGATTTTTCTTTGCAGCAGGTACGAGTTTATACTGAAATGCTAAACAACAACTGCTTCGATACAGTCCACAAAAACAGAGAAAGACAAGCCGGCCCCCCTCCTATCTTTATATTTTCTTTACACCCTCCTCTGGCCTCCGTCCAAAGCTCACATCTCTAATACATGAACCCATCGTCAGGCATTGTGCAGGAATCCAGCATCAACCAACAACCTGTTCAATAAAATATGGCCGCATGGCGTTCAAAGCCATGCTAAACGCACCTGACATAGGGGAGCGAGAGACAGACGTGCAGCACATGAGTGAGGAGAGGCTGGAGGAACTGTTGTAGCTTTCTGATCCTAACACTTCCACTGTGGCTCTAGAGCCATGATGCTGGAGGGTGTGTGTGCGTGAGTGTGTGTGTATGTGTGTTCAAGTTGTTGATTTTTGGGGAACCGTGGTGTGATTTAACGCACTGGTTACATTCCTCCCTGATTAGTTTGACCATCAATAACCCGCTCTGCCGGTTTGATTACACTTCACTTTAAATTACATCTGATAGTGAAGAAGGAGGGTTTGGATCAAATGGTAAATGTGATCATCTGCTTTCCTGCCAAGAGTCAGATGAGAAGATTGATTCTGACTCTCAGCTGTCGTCATCGGCAGAAGCTGTCGGTCAGTTGAGATGAGGAAAAAGTCAGGAAAGAGCCAGAAAAGTGATGTTCAAAGGGTTTGTGCAGCACTTACTGGAGCAACACTTACTGCAGTTCCCCTGTTATGAACCTAGTGTCATAATTAAACAGAGACAAGTTTGTTAGAGGGAAAACTACTGAACTTTCAGCTTTAAAGGTGGTTTGTTTGAGTTCAACGGGACAAAACTATCTTAGTTTTCCAGTTTCTATGAGGGATTTGCCATTTTGTCAACTTAACATTTGAACATTGTTACACACCACTGAAAAAAGTCACCACAGCTATCTTTAAGCTAGAAACAAGTTACTTAACCCCAGCTGATGTAATGAGTAACCATTCTTTAAACAACCATGGAGAAAGACACATCCTGTGGTTGTGGAAAAGATGTTAGTCTGTTTAAGAAGAGTCAAATCATTGACATCAAGCAGGAAAAAACATAGAAGGAGATTGATGGAGAAACTACTAAAATTGGGTTAAGAACTGTCCAACGCATTGTTAAAACCTGGAAGGATGGCTGGGCACCATCATGCAGTGAGGCAGGTGAAGTGATGCACCCATCATGCCTTGTGCAGACTGTACAAGCCTGTGGGGGCAGTGTTATGATCTGGGGTTGCTGCAGTTGCTCAGGTCTAGATTCAGCAACATTATGTGCCCAAAGAATGAGGTCAGCTGACTACCTGAATATACTGAATGACCAGGTTATTCCATCAATGGATTTTTTCTTCCCTAATGATGGCACGGGTATATTCCAAGGTGACAATGCTGGGATTCATGGGGCTCAAATGGTGAAAGAGTGGTTCAGGGAGCATGAGACATCTTTTTCACACATGGATTGTCCCCCACAGAGTCCAGACCTTAACCCCATTGAGAATCTTTGGGATGTGCTGGAGAAGACTTATAGTGGGTAACCATGATAAATGGACATAGTCTCTGTGACCAACACAGCTGTTTCTGAAACAGAGTTTTGATGCGAATTGTCACATTGTCATATTGGAAATAAGACAGGCTCTGAACTCCCTCACTAGCAGCTACGATGTTCCCACCTGTCAATCAGCTGAGCTCTGCCTTCACTCAAATAAACTTGTCATCTTAATTTCTTCTAAACTGCCCTTTAATAAAACAAATCACTCCCTGGATAGTGAAAGGAATTGGCTTTCCATTAAAGGCTTGTCATAAAGGACCTGAGGTTGCCACTTGTTTTGAACTTACAATTCTACAATCTTCAAATATAACACTGTAAGCGTAGATAAAGAAAATGAGAAACAAAAACAAAGACCTAAATTATCTTTCTGCCAAGTAAAGGGAAGTAGCTGTTGACAGTAAATGTGTCTAACAATATAAGATGCTCATCTCTGGCAAAGCAGGCTAAAGCATTTTCTGTAAATTAAAAAAAAAATATATATATATATAAGCTTTTTTTCTGCTGTAAAGATCAGCTTTTGTATGTGGTTTTTGCTGTTTCTGCAACCAGCTCCAAGTCAAGGTTATTAAAGTTATAGAAAAACAATGAAACAACAACAACAAGAGGTATGAAAATATCAGTAACTGTAATATAAATAAAACAAGGTTTTACTTTAAAAAATTACCAATGACTGAAAGTGTATTATAAGTTTGCAAGAGTGCCTAAAATTGAAATTATAGAGGAAACGTCTTTTGTTTTCATCTGTCAATCTATGTTATACTCTTTTTTTTTCTTTCTATTTCACATCAGAATAACACAAAGTAACACATTTTGTTGTTTTAAGAGGATGGTCGTCCATCTGTCCTAGATAAAGACAATATTGAAAATGGTGAGATGTTTTAGGTTTCTGTTACACAGTGCTTTTTCTGACACTTTTGAATCTTACCCCTTGCAGTTACCCTATATTACAAAAGAAAAGAGAGATTGAAACCTAAACTGAAACTAATACAAACTAAACTCAACTAGAAAACCTGCTGTTAAAGGGATCAAAACCAAACTGGAGTTGTAAACAAAACGTCAAAACACAACAAAAATAAAAACCAAATACATGCGCAGAACCTCAATAACCTTGATAAACAGTTGAAGATCTGAAGCTTTTAGCCTTTCTGCGTTGATGTCATGTTTGCAGACTCAAGGTTGCTGTTTGGTCATCATCCCAAAAATGACAAGAGGGTTGGACATATTACTCATATTTTCATTAATACAGGCTGACAGTGTGGGAAACTACATGAGAGACTTCTGCGAAGATGCAATCTGTTTTCATCAGCTGTAACAATTTGAAAGTTGCAAAAAAGTTTCCCAAAATCAACGTTTCTTACAATAACGTCATGGACTCTGGCCTTTGTACTGTGATAAAAATCATCTTTTGGTCTTCGTGTTGTGATACGATCTTAATGTCCCGATTTCTTTGCCGACTCTTGGGATGAAACATTCCTCTCAAATTTTAAGGGTAGGGAAAATTTTGTTCATACACACATGAAGGGAAAATGAAATGAACATTTTTATTTGAACTTGCTGAGCACTAACCAAGGTTTTAATTTAAAACGAGAGGAAACAAGTCTGAACATTTGAGATCTTTTGTCAGTAACTTTCAGAAAATTCATGTATTTTTTTTACACAAGAATCATCAGGCACATTTAAACACTCATTGCCAAACCTAATATGTTATTTTTATTATTATCTTAACATATCAAGAAAGAAAGAAATACTTTTTTCAATTTATATTGCTTGTTCAGCCTCAGGTAAGGAGAACGGTTTTGGGTTTTTTATTCTTATTTTTTTATTTTTAAAGAGCCTGCTAAGACTACCAAATAATCTTTAATGCTAATTTAAGTTTACTAGAATACGAATGTGTCTCACAGTTTAAAGATGAACATCTTCCCTTTCTTTAAGTATGAACTCCAAATTTAGAGCTAACCATTTCATTTTTTTAATTTTTTACATTGAATGATCTTTTAAGAAAAAAATGTTAAAATGACTCAATAATTCTAATGCTTTCATCAATCCATTTCTTTTCTCCTCTGCTAGTTTGTATGGAAGTATGAGTCTGCCTCTTTGTGTGTGTGAGTGGGCTGCTGAGGTAGACAGGAGACAAGAGACAGCTCGAGCAGGGGAGATTGAGCACAGCGGACTGTGTGGCCAATGATGTCTGCAGATCATCATGTATCATAATTACCCGCAGCAGAAATTAGAGTGGGGATGTTGAAATTTCCATCATGTCTGTTTTCTTTGGGCCTCGCGCACCTAATCACCTCCAACGGAATGCGGCTGTCAATCATCGCAAGACTCCTGTCCTCAATCCATAATTCTGGGGTCCCTCGGGTGGCGCTGCCTGCTGGACCAAGCTAATGCACACGCACGCACACACACATATTCACCCCCACACACACACAAACCTTCATGCACACAAAGGTATGCACAATTTCATGTATTCTCACACATAAACACACGTGCACAGCGCACACACTCTGCAAGATTAGCGATGGAGAAAAGGCTGAACCCAAGCAGCCAAATGAAATAAATAAATAGACAAATAAATAAATAAAATACAAGCTGGTGTTCTCATAAATTTTAGATGACAGGCTGGTATTGATTGGGGTGTGTTTGAAACTAAACAAGTTGTATCCATGGCCCAGAGCACTGAACATGCACTCTGTAATAATTATTTATGATATATTTGGAGAAGGGCCCAGTGATGTTTTGGCATAATAAGCTGGAGCAGACTTCAGACTGTAATCACCTGGGCTATAGTTCACCGCTGAACACTACGACTGGATACGATCCTGTTCTCTGAGATATAAGTCAGATTTTTTTCACAGGAGCTGACAAGAATAATGAAAATTTACTGTTTTATGAGAGGTTTTTGGCTTCTGACTATTCACTAAGGACAAGATACACTTATAAATGATAGGGACTGGATTAGAAAGACATGACGTGATATTTCATTCATACTCCAGATCTTCACTCACCGTGTTTACACTCAGGCAGACACTCAGACTGGATTTATATACATGATAATATACACTCACTAGACACTTTATTAGATACACCTGCTCAACTGCTCTTAACACAAATATCACATCAACCAATCACGTGGCAGCAATTTGATATGTTGAGTCATGTAGACATGGTGGAGATGAGGTGCTGAAGTTCAAACTGAGCAACAGAATGAAGCAGAAAAAGTGATTTAAGAGACTTTGAATGTGGCATGGTTGTTGGTCCGAGTACCTGATAAAGTACTGATGTACTGGGATTTCCACCCACAACCTGCCCTATGGTTTACAGAGAATGGGCTCACACAGGCTGAAAAATGTTGCCCAGTCTGATGAGTCTGATGAGATTTTCTTGGCTCACTTTGGGCCCTTTAGAACCAACTGAGCCATGCGCATTCTTTTGTGAGACTTCCAGTTGGATAATGCTCCATGTCACAAAGCTCAAACAATCTTAAAAAGTCTGGCCAAAACACAGTTGCCACCAAAAAAAGGTCACATACTCTCTATTGGGTTGGACCACCTTTAGCTGTGATTTCAGCACACATTACCTGTGGCAATGTCTAGATAGGATAGGATAGTTAGATAAGCTTCTGCAATGTCACAAGATTTATTTTAGTCCAGTGTTGCATTATTTAATTTTTTTTTTTTTTTTTTTACCAAGATCTTGTATTGATGATGGGAGAGTCTGATCACTGCACAAAGTCTTCTCCAGAACATCCCAAAGATTCTCAATGGGGTTAAGGTCTGGACTCTGTGGGGGCCAATCCATGTGTGAAAAAGATGTCTTTTGCTCCCTGAACCAGTCTTTCACTATTTGTGCCCCTTGAATCCTGGCATTGTCATCTTGGAATATGCCCGTGCCATTAGAGAAGAAAAAATCCGATGATGGAATAACCTGGTCATTCAGTATATTCAGATAGTCAGCTGACCTCATTCTTTGGAAACATGGTGTTGCTGAACCTCGACCTGAGCAACTGCAGCAACCCCAGATCATAACACTGCCCACAGGCTTGTACAGTAGGCACTAGGCATGATGGGTGCATCATCACAGCATTTGTATCCGACCACATTTCTTCCTGGAAGACTGTGGTTCTCCTCCATTC
This sequence comes from Thalassoma bifasciatum, assembly GCA_008086565.1. Classification (NCBI taxonomy): domain Eukaryota; kingdom Metazoa; phylum Chordata; class Actinopteri; order Labriformes; family Labridae; genus Thalassoma; species Thalassoma bifasciatum. The sequence goes on from RPOG01000325.1 coordinate 18,721, forward strand.
TTCCAGTTCTTAATAACACGTTGGGCAATTCTTAACCTAATTTTGGTCATTTCTGCATCAATTTCCTAAGGTATTTTCTCTGCTTGATGCCAATAATTTGACCCTTCTTAAACAGACTAACATCTTTTCCACAACCACAGGATGTCTTTCTCCATGGTTGTTTGAGAAATCAGAAGTTACCTATTGCATGAGCTGGGGATAAGTAACTTGTTTCCAGCTGAAAGAAAATCGCAGTAATTATTCGATTGAAGGCTTGTACCTACTTGCTTAGTCCACTATCGACATTTGGTGACATGTTGTTGCAAAAAGGGTGTTTCTATTGCGCTTGTACAATAAATTTCCATATGGAAACTTCTGAAAAACCACCTTGTGTGAGCGCAACAACTTTTCATAGAAATTTGATTTTTTTTCTGTCAAATTTTTGGTGTTTCCTTTGTTATCCATATTTTGGTTTTGTACAGTTCTAGATGTGGAAATGGGAGCTCCATTGGAACGTGGAGGAACGAAAGATTTTCATCATGAATATTCAGATGACGAATCTGCATCGGCTGTGTGATGCTATCATGTCAATATGGAGCTGAAAGACTCTCTGAAGGATGCTTCCAGCAGCGAATTGAAACTATGACACCCAGAGTGAGAACAGGGCGAAATATGTGACTGTCAACAATTTTGATGTTGAATGACATTTTTTGACTTCCACTTTGGGAGCGACTGACTCAGCCAGCGAGATGTAAACACCTCTAGTTTGAGTCCCATGATCTATCTACTACTGAAATTGAAAGCTAAAGCGTTTCTTTTGATGGAAAAGGTGGTGTGTCTGTAAGAGGGTATGAAGAAGAATGACAGGTGTGATCACCTTGTTGAGTCAGTTGCTGCTATCGTGTTGAGTTTAATACAGTGAGTCTTGTCAGAAGATGTAATATCTCAACTGAACAACAAAATGGTCTGATTCCACACTCTCTCTTTCTCTCTCTGTGATAATAAGCCCTTAGAAGATGAGACAAAGACCTGCGAATGACAGGTGATGCACTTCACATTTAACAAGCTTACACTCCAGTGTGTCCATACATACAAACAGGAGGTAAGTAGCCTGGAAATCAATGGGCTCTAACCTCAGCCTGCCTCACCTACACTACTCCACGTCTGGCTAACGCACGCGCAGACGCTGCTAATCCATGTTTAATATCAGGGAACTGTGGCACGTGAAAAGGAGGAGGGGGTAAAAACATGCGGCGGCCTCAGATTTCCAATTTGGAACAAATAAAAAATTGAACAGTAATGTAAGACTAATCAGGAGCTGTTGTTTACAGAGCTGTGACCTCTGACTGCAAGTGTGAGGACGCTTTCCCATGAGACTTTGGTGCGTGTGAATGCTTGTGTACACGTGTGTGGATTACAGTCGCCGTTTTTTTTTGCTCTGTTTGTTGACCGGTTCCCTTCATCCAAACACATTCTCACATGTATGAAAACACATCTGCTTCCAGAGCAGATCACTTCTCCATCTGCTTTCAGCACCAAAGTCACTTCCTGGGTCATCCTCTCTGTTTGAGATATTTTAATTACACTGGAAAACTCTTGGATTCCTCCTCCTCTCAAATCAAACACAACAGACAATGTTTTCCACATGTGGAGAGTCTCATTAGACCGATCCTCATCTGTAACATCTGAAAATAGGATCGGTCATTATCATAAGCTTTAAAACACGTGTGCTATTATTTAAACAGGTCACTTTCCGAGTGTTTTTGAACAAAAAAGGAAAACAAACCTGAAAGTATTTGGCGTGCGATATCTAATGTAGTCAAAGGTCGAAGATTTGGTGTAACGGTGTGTTATTTCAATTCAAGTCGCCAACTTTAATGTTATCTTTGAAACAGCTGAATCAGAATCACCTGCAACAACACACACACACACACTCCAGTCAGGCTCTCCTCACACACACTCGAATCCCACAAGAAATCCGTGGGAGGAACCTGCAGAGGTCAGCGATGCAGCGCCAACGATCAAAGACTTCTTTGACTTCATAGGTGTGTGTTTGTGTATGTGTGTGTGCTCTCCTGTGTGTTACCTGTGATGCTGGACAAGACTTCTGCGGGAAAAAAGACTTCTCTGAACAGACATGCTGTCGGAAAGAGTTAAGTCAGACTCCAGCGTGTGGAGTTGGCACAACAAACCTCACTTTTACCTTCGGTGTCACCGTGTTTGCCTCAGCCTTCCTCACCTGCACAAAACGCTGAAATGATCTACCCCAGCTGAAAGCGCTGGTGAGATTTTCTTTGTTAATTAATTCCATGCCTGCCATTCTCATAAACTCAGGATTTCTAACACGTAGCGTGTACATGTGTATCGCACGTATGAAGGAGAAAAAAAGATCCTGAAAGGTTATGTTGCAGATAGGAGGAGGAGGAGGGTCGGTGAAGAGTATTATTTTCTCCTCTGGTTTTAATTGCAATGTGCAAAAGTGAAAAGGCTGAGCTTCATGATAGTGTCGTAGGAAACAGGGTGTCAGGGAGGTGGCAGAGGGGGCGCAGAGAGGATGATGGGCAGACAGCAGAGGGGTAGAGAGTTGAGAGGTGGGGGGAAGGACTTGGGGTTCGTGTGTGTGTGTGTGTGTGTGTGTATGTGTGTGTGGAGGTGACAGACAGGAGAGCGAGTCCCTAAGGTGCTCTCTGAGGAGCAATAGATAAAGATTCTCTGGGGAAATTTCTCTCATTAGTCGTCAGACACAGTTCAGTAATTCAGCCGTGTCGGGTTACCGTTTGTCATGAGACAAAAAAAGAGTAAATAAATCACTGTAAATGCACACACACACCCCTTTTCTGCCTATATATATATATATATATATATATATATATATAAATCACATCAAACAAACTGTGACTTTAAACAAGAGGTGTTCAAAACATAAACATATATTTCAATTTTAATATCAATACCAGTGGTGGACAGTAACAACATTTTTTGGTGGAAAAGTGACTTTTGTTTCTCTATATGTGTTCTTATCTCTTGTAATTTTGTTGCTCAGGTCAACAAATACACTTTCTTTTAAAAAATGACACAGAAGGCAAGAGACTGTCAGCTCATTCTGCTTCTACTGCCATAATGTTTGAGATTTTTTAAATGATCAATTTTTATTTTGTTGACTGTGCTCTCACTTCATCACAGCCTCCAAAAGTTTGTCACCCTGACTAAGTTGACATTTTTTATTCATTATCAATTAATAATGTTTTTTTGTTTTGTTTTTGTTTTTGTTTTTGTTTTTGTTTTTTTTAACTCTGGGCTCTCTTATTTGTGTTATTTATCTAATAATCAAGGGAGGTTGATTGACTTGATTGACAAGTTAACTCTCCAGCCAAATCAGCTGCTAGAAAACATGTATTCCATACCTTTTAAAACAATTATGAACTAAAAAAGAGCTTAAATGCTTTTTCTCAGTCAGGTTGTCCAGGACTGGATTAATTTACAGTACGTAGAAGTCTCGGTGACAACACCATGTCAGCTGACAAAGTTAAACAGTGAAAAGACACATCTGTGTTTTTCTCTGCTGAAAACTGGGATTAATTTTGTTGTAATGGCAGATGTTGGAGCTGGACTGTCAATAAAGGAAAAGGACACAAGAGCAGAAGAAAAGTACTAAAGGCTACAACACAGGCTAAAGCTAAAACAGTAAAAAGCTGGCCTAAGGCAAAAACACAAGCCATATGCTAAAACACAAGCTAAAGACTAAAACACAGGTTAAGCTGTTAATGTTCATTCCAGTCTATATGCAGCAGGTATGCTGCAGTGATTTGTTCAAACCTGAGAGTCTATCAATAAAATGAAAAGCCAGGTTATGTTTGCTCCGCCTGGTGAGGTTGGAGTCGGTAGATGAGCACTGGTAGGACACAACTAGGATTCACTGGTGTTACTTGCTACAGACGCGTCCCAGAGCATCGGGCTGTGAGTAGTGCTAAATATAGCCGTCTATTAAACTACAGTACAAACTGAGTTGCTTGATGTCAAGTTTCAAACAGTAGCTCTATGTTACTGTTGATAAATACATTGCCTTGGTAAAAAAAAAGTTATTGAGAACAAAGAAACGTAGAGTTAAAAAGAAGATCTGCTCTTTATTCATTTACTTCACAATAAAGGTACTCCTTATGAAGAGCCATGTCCTCATGACAGTGTGTGCAAGTGCTCAAGGGAAATGGAGTCTTTATCATTAAAAAAACACTAACTTTTCGAGCTAGTCCTCACAGTCCCTTTAAGAATTCACTTTTAATGCAAAAACAATAACTTACTAATTTAGGCATTTACAAATACCACCATTGATACTGATAGTATTTATGTTGTCTCCACAGTAACTTTGACATTTCAGTCAATGTGCCAGTCAGTGCACCATTGCAATAACCGCACATATACTTATATTTTATATACATACCAGTGTCAGTGGGGTACTTGGAGTAGGACAGTGTTGAAGTTTTGGTATGAGAAAGAAAGTTGAGAATGTCCTTGTTGTCACTGCCTATTACCAAGTTTTAATGTAATGCCCTTATACACCTATGAGTTTTCCAAAAATGAACTAGTGTGTGGTTTATCATCATGTGACAAGAACAAACAACAGTGAGGAACTAGAAGAGAGGTCTATCTCAATTCATCTTACCTGCAATAAGTGTTTGTTGTTCGGTTTGGTCCAACATGGAAGTGCTTTGTGGTAAAGTGGCATCAGCAGAGGGCGACATTTTAGTCTGAGGTTAGAAAAATCACAACTGTTTCTTATTCTTGGCTGCATCATAGTATAGGTCTCAGCAACATCAATCTTGTTGTTGAAATCTGTATCAGGGAGGGAAACTTAATAACAGGATCACATCTGCTTTAAAGTCCTGCCATCATTTTTATTGCACGACTCCACTGGGCACCATTAAGAGCGTAACTTATCATGAAACTCCAGTGATAAGTCTCCTTTAATGATTTAAATGAGCTTCCTCTCTCCGAGTGGAGTATTTTAACTGGTTTGGCACCCCCGCTTTCTTCAGGGAGATAAATACGTTATCTGTCAGCACACTGTTCTGTTTACAGGTTCAGGAGAATGAGCACAATCAAGGGCTGAATTCAAAGTGAGGAAACACAAAAGGAAGAGCTCTGATGTTGACACCAGAGATATAGCCCCAGTAAGAAAACACACCCGGTCTAACTGGGTAACATATTAATCTTGCCACCAACACAGCCTGCAGTTATCTCTTCTGTACAAGAGCTTCTCCCAGGAACAAAAGGAGCTCTTCCTCAAACAGTGTTGCAAGTTTTGGACGTTTTTATTACACTGTTAGCGGCATCAATTTTGTGCAACAAAAGGAGCTGCCGCACTTGTGTGTCACCTCTGAGACAAAGCCAAACCAAGACAAATGAATTCATAGGCTTGGGATTGTTTCAGATGTTGGAGGGGGGGATCTATTCTTCTTGACACAACAGCACAGATACAACGAATGTGCCCTTTCAGAGACAGAGACACCGGGCGAGCTGTGACAGTCGGAGGGGGGCCACCAAATGTATGAGGAAATCTCAATCCTCATCTCTAGATCATTATATTTTCAGCCTCGTAATCAATAATCACAGACGCCTGCCTGCCTGCCTCTTCCGCCCTCTCTTCCTGAATTGATGAATAATAGAAACATCATGAAATTCATTTTGGGGATCATATTTTTAAACCTGCGTGGACCATTAGTCTGAGAATAGATGCTGCTTACTGTTGGCCTTTGTCCCCTTCTCCTGCGTCCTGTAACTCTCTGGCCGTCTGCATGCCTAAGCGAGGAGAGCGAGGCCCTTTTTTACTCTTTTTCAGATGGAAATGGAAGTCTGTTTCACTCTGTAATTGCTCCTCTGTGTCTGCATCATCTTTACAGACGAGAAAAGAGTAACGATAGAGCGAGCACGAGAGGCCTGCTTGCCCTCTGCTACACGATCAACCCCGACAGTCTATTATACCTGACGCTCCTCATCTCACTCATTATCCTCGCGGGTTAAAGGTCAAACCAGACCCTTCCCAGATGGTCATTTAACTCTTCTTAACACAACAAAGAATGCAGATGACATCGCTGTTGCATAAAAAAGGTTATGTGCAGAGCAACCTGGAGAAGTCTCTGACGGCTCACTCATTGCATATTTAAAAAAAAAGAGAGAAATAAGCGCTTCAGTTGGAGCCACCGCTGGGAGAATAACAGTTCAGCCTTTGTGGCGACCTTGGATATATCCTGGGCAGGTGCTGTTTTAATACAAACGTGGCGCTCACTTTATGGATGCCTTTGTATTATTAATACTGTGAGAAATGAGAGGCGAGAGGTGAGAGACCGCAGGCTGGGTTTATGGATACTGTAGCGCCCTGCAGCGTGGTCCGGCCGTGGGAGCAGAGGAAGAAGCAAAATGACTCCCAAACCACGTAAACCTGACTGAGTGAATACTGAATAACGGAGAGAGTGTGCTGAGCTCAGGGCTGCACACCAATATCATCAACATTCACAAAGGTTTATTTTAAAGATCCATCTTTAAGGATTAACGTCCTGCTAATCTGTCACATCCTGCCTTCATGGACCACTGTGTCATTTTCAAGTGCAATAAAACTGGAATTGTCTGAACGTGGTAGCAACAACTCTGAAGCTCTTGAGCATTGTCTTTTTATATCTGCACTCCAAAACCCACAAAAGATTTATAAAGGCTACAAAAAGCCAGAAGACTTTGACCTAATCTACAGTTTATGACTCATTTTAGTTGTCCAGACCTCCTTAAGACACTAGACATGTTAGAAGAGTATGTATTCTTCTTTTTCATATTTCAAACATGGATATTAAGTAACAATGCTGGATTTTCAGACCACCTGTGTGTAAATTTTCAAATGTCTGTGTTGTAGAAAACCCTGAATCTGTCTGTGGACTCATTAAAATGCTCTGTTCCAAAAATAGCACCAGATCCAGGCCTGGGTACTGGACTTTGGTTCATTCATGGCACCAACTGAAACGCTTTCAAAGTACCGGGCATTGAAATATGCCTTGTCTTAAATCACATGATCAAGATCTGGTAATGCCACCAGTGATTGGCTTTAGCGTGAGACGTGGTCTTGGCGTGCAGGACAGTGTTGCCAACTTCAGCCCCACTTGTTCTCTTTACACACGAAAAATGTATATGTCCTTTTCAAACCATGTTACCATCACTGCTCACAAACTTATGTGTCCTGGATGTTGGCGTTGATGTTAACCAATATGTCCACCACAGAAGCCGCAAAGTGCCAAAAGTTAATTACAACAACATACTTAAAAAACAAACAAAGCAACTTTGGAGGAGGTGTTGCTAATGTTGCCCTTGCATAAGAGACAAAAGCTGAGGCAGCTTTGTGGGAGGAGGTGGTCAGTGAGACTATTAAATACATTAGATTTTTTATAATCAAAAAATTCTTCCATTGTTGCTTCCCCTTTGTGTCTCACTAGAACTACATATTAAGTAGTAACAAGTGGTACTGCCCTGTTTGGTCCGTATTCTTCATCTTTACGGAAATGTGCAGAAATATAGACGAAATGAACTCAGAGTACAGACAGATCCGAATTTTGATCCGTTTGTAACGTTGAGTATGAATGGGCTTTTAGCAACTATGTTGCGATATTTAGCTACCCTGTAGAACCTTCCAGCAAATTTTTTTTTTTTTTTCTAAAAAGCAACTGGTGACTTTTCTGGAGTTTGGAGACTGATATAAAAGCATGTTTTGATCTGTTTGTTTTGGGAGAAGAGAGGAGAGATGCAAATGAATCGCACCTATACTTGTCACTTTTGGGTCACTTTTCCCAGTCCCAAGCCTGAATAAAGTAAAAGGGCTTTAATTTTGACATTTGAAAAGACGAGGATTGACAAAAGAAAGTCCATTTGTAGTTTTAAACTCATTACGGTGTACTCAGTGAATACTGACCTGTCACTTGTTTGCAACTGTTCTGTTGGTTCTTAAGGAACTGGTATTAAATTGAAGGTTTCTTCATTGGTACAGGTATGACAATATTTGATTGGTACCTAGCCCTAACCAGGTAATAAGGTTATTGCATAGGGATCTTCCCTCTGGTTCAGCGATAGGCAGACCTCAAACACCAATGTCTGCACATAGTTCCATCCCCAACAGGCCTCCAGAGGGATGTCCAATCAGAGTAAAAGGGGTTTGTGGAGCAGAGAGCATCAAAGAGACAGCAGATGAAGCAAAGTGTTTTAGATAGAGGCTGAAATAAGACTTTCTAAATCACCAAAGTGAGAAAAATTGAGATATTTTTTAAGATGTTGAACCTATAAAGCTACTACAGGAGAACCAGAGGGATAGAATAGGATGCTGTGTTACCAAAAGTGTGTCAAAACACTATGCTTCAATCAAGAAAAAAAAGGTTTTTGTCCTGCAGAGTTTTGGGGTAAAGTCAGAAAAGGTTGTTTTGTACTGGAACAACAGCCCCAGATAACATCCTCAGTGTTTTATGTCAGTGCATTATTTTGGCTTCACTTCTCTACAATGGGAGAACATGGAGGTGGGGTGTCCATTTACTATAACACTCAATGATCCTGATATGATACATAAACTCACCAAATGTTAAATGTCTAAGTGAAAAAACTTTTCTGGAGGTTCTGTGAAGCCATTAAGGTAAATCATATGCCCAAATGTGCCACTTCTGATGTTCCTGCTTTGTATTTGTAAGTTTCAGGGCATGATAATTCTACCAAATGTGCATTCATTTTGGAATAACCTGCTACTGCCAGCAAAAATCACTGATCATCAGGCGCTGTGCCTGAATCCTGCTCTCCAAAAAGCCATAAAACTGAATTATTACACTCCAAGTACTTGGGTTGGAATCACTCTTGCATGTTGCAAATTGCCAAAAAACATAAAACTTTGACCTCCAGTCACTGATGTGCCTTTTAAAAAACCTCAGGATTTTAAAACGTTTTGATCATAAATGCTTTCTGGGTGCATTGATCAAGCATGGGAAGGGTTAGATGCAACATGGAAGTGGAGTTTGTTCCAGTATGAACATGGTAAAGTGCCAAAAAGCGCCAAAATGTCAGACTCCCGTGAAAGTTTAGAGTATGGATGCAGAGGATTAGTTTGTATGTCTTGTATGAATCATTTTGGAGTTTCCTGTCAATGCCAGAAAAAGCACTGATGTTCTTGGAGCATTGTGCCTAACCTCTGCACTCCAGTAAGCCACAAAATAAAGCTATAACACCGAGTAGACGGGCTGGAGTCACTCATGCTCGGCCGTTAGTCATGCCTCTGTGTGCGATGGCACAATGATCAACTGTATGTCCTCAGGCGCAGCCGCTCTAGCCAAGCAGAAGCAGCTTATAAAACACTTTTAACCAAACCTCAGGGCAAACTGGGCTGAAGATAATGTGTGTCAGTTTCAGGGGTTGTGTAGTTTTTTTTTTCTATGGATATGTGACTCTGTGTTTCGAGGCCAGTCTCAAAAAAAAAGAAACCTCCAAAGTGGGACAAATGTAGACCAACACAACAACTTTGAGCAGAAGTCGGCACAAAGTCGTTGCTGTATTACGAGGGAACAACAAATTCATCTTCTCATTGGTTACAGTGAGAACATTCATCACTGAAAGGGTGATTTTGACCCACATAACAGACCCGACACAAAGTACACAAAGAGTGGATATTGTGCGTTTTTCATGTGTGTGTGGAAAGACACAAGAGAGAACTGTGAGTGAGAGACAGAGATACAACACTGCCAGAGATTATGACTTCTCCCTTCATTTCAATCTGTGCTCAAGTTGAATAAAAGCTATTTATAGAATGGGCTTTGGAGCTGCTCTGAGAATTATGTAAATTCAAATAACATATTCTTTATATCAGAGTGAAAATAATGAAGGCCCTATAATGTGTTCCTCGTAACAATGAGCGAGTTTGAGGAAATTTTCTCCAGACCCTGATCTTGCAGAACAATGCCTTGTTCACGGACAATTAAAACAAAGAGCAATGGGGTTCTGCTGGGACGCAGCAATGAGCATAAATGTCCTTTATGGCGCGTGCAAATTGTCCTCTTTTTATGATGGTTGAGCAGGCTCGACCTTAAAGAAGAAAAATCATACAAACGCCCCTCTTCGTCTCTCTTATTTTACGTCTTTTCATGTGCTTCGTCTTCTCTCACTCACATGTTTCGTCTGGTCTTACCCTCTAAATTTTTTGCTCACACTTTTCACTTCTACCTTTTTTCAGCTCTACACGAGCACTGATGGAGTAAAACACCATCAGGGTCTTTCATCTTCTGCCCGCTTCCCTGTCTCACTTTGCACTTCTCTCAGTCTTTTCAGCAACAAGCCTCGATTCAGAGCATTTATTCGAGATGCTATCAAGTGAATCGACAAAAAAAATCTGTAAGGGCTGTAAAATCAAAACTGCTTTCACTGAAACCGTTACAAAAACTGACAGACAGTATCAGCCCGAACAAGTGGAGACTGATTACAGAGTGAACTGTTGTACATTTATTGTGACTTTTAAACTCATCAAGTGAGTAAAAAAAATATCATAAATGTAACTGTTTCATACAGAATTGACTTTCTCAACAAATAATATGTTAAGTCCTTTACTTCAATATGATACTCAGAATAACAATTTTAATTCCCATTTTGATACCCAGCAACAAAATTCAACAACACTTGAGCACTTTCCTCTTATTTCCTGTCAGCAGTTACTACAGCCATTTACTAAAGAGGGTCAACAAAAAGAAAGTTAGGCTCCATTTCAAAATATACCATCCATTCCTTAATCTAGATGAAGAACATCAACACAAACCCAAGCCTCTGTCTGGGTTGTGGATTCACATTTTGTCATGTTGTGGACAATTCTGTCACTCCGCAGATCAAAATATGAATTGTGCATCTTAATGAGAAATCACATTGACTTAAACCACCAACCACTTTGGAAACACATAAACAAATTACATCTTAATTAGTCATTTAACGGCTTTGTTCTCAATGCCTGCACTCGCTCTCTTAACGTTCTCTCTATGAGCGGTGGTGGCTCAGTACATAGGGTCTTGACTTGGCATCTAGAGGGTCGTTGGTTTGGGTCCTGGCATAGACCAATAACAGAGCTGATAGCTGAAAAAGAGTTAGCACAAGTGCTTGGAAAACTGAAAACATGCCCTTGAGCAAGGCACTAGACCCTCAACTGATGTGGTGTCATCACTCTTTGCTCTCCCTCTGTGCATGTTCCTGTGCAAAGTGTGTCTATATTGTATGATTCTGAGTGATTAAAAAAAACAAAAAAACTTCCCCCTACGGAAAAAGTAGAGAAAATCTTCTTTGTCTTCCTTTATGCAACTTGACTCTCTGTCATTCAAGGCAACTTTTAAGTTGCAAGCTGTAGTGTGACATCTACAAGGGTAAAAGTCAGCATGAATACACCAGTAAAGGCAAAGAAAATGACATTATCATCTTTTTTGTTTCATGTATCAAAGTGAGAGATGGGAATAATAATGTCCTATGGTTAAAAACAAACAAAAAAAACATGTTGGATTGTAGGCCACTTTGCAGTATTGATGTTTGTGCTGCCAAATTCAGTGATATTCTTTTGTATGTACCCCATTAAGTCAAAAAGTCAACATGTGACTGTACCAAATGTCTATTAATAGTAACATCACTGTCAGTCCATGAGCAGCCTGATGCCAAGAAGACACCAGATGTGTCTCTGGTCTGACTCCCCCTCCATTGGGTATTGACTGTGGGCTCAAAACAACTTTTCATTCATGTGCAGAAAAACCCTGAAGAACAAACTTTTAAAACACTGTGATCTTTACATATAGGTAAGTTAACAGTGCCTATATGATCACGGCTGCATAATTCAAACTATTTTAGTGTGCGACTGAATTTGACATATAACTGTACCCACAATTATAAGAGATACGACAGCAGTGCCTTTATTTTTTTGGCCCCTGAACTTAACATTTAAAGAACAATTTCTGTGTTGAGTGAATTTGAAACCTCCAGGGGTTGTGAAAACACAGTATTGTATTGTTCCTGCACTTTCATGGTATGTCCAGAGTCATTTTCAGGAGGAAATAATGATTTGCATTCACTGCAGAAAAACACATTCATTATCCTCATACAATGGGCGCTAATTACAAATGCTCTAATGAGAAAACCTTTTGACATTTAAGATAAGGCAAACAGTGTGAAGGCAATATGAGCGCCCCAAAGTTTTCATTTTAATGAGTGTTTACTCTGTGCGGCCCTGATGAATGTATGTTCCAGCATCTGTGTGTTTAGCGGAGAGATGAAAAGGTTAATACAGATGTGCGAGCGGGGATGACAACGCCGCGGGCTCAGTGCAGAAAACAAGAGGCCTCCTTTCTTACTGTCGTCTACATCACCCTCTTTTCCCCTCATTTCGTAAACCTCATATCCTGTCTGAGGAGACCATGTGACCTCGGAAGGCCCTCGCAGTCATTCGTCCGCCTCGAACGCCGGTTAATTAACGTCAGCGCAGTTTAGGCTTCCGCTAAATAGCTCGATACTGTAATCAAAGCGCGGGATCTGACAGGCCGTGATACAAGCTGCTAAGCAAAGAAAACCACCTCCAACTGGAGCAGAGGGGAAAATAATAGTGTTCAGCCTGGAGGAACCAGTGCGTGTGATAAAAAGGAGGGAGCAACACAAAATCAATCGTTGAGCAGAGAGTCAGATTGACCAATAACCAGAGAGGAAAGAAGCAGGAAAAGTGTGTGACCTCCTTTTTATTCTTCCTATTGACATCAACACCCTGAAAAATTACAGGATGCATTCAGAATCAGTCTTTCATAAGCTCCACACCTGCTCCTTTCTTCTCCAGCCTGCTTTTATATCACTCACGAGCAAGAATGAAAGAGAAAAAAGAAGTGGCAAAAAATATAATACGGCAATTTAGCTAAGTAATTACAGCATTTACTCTCAACTACCAACCACCTACCTGCGGCCCTGTTGGCAGAGAAAGCTAATAATTCAATTTCTCAGTGACAGTAATTGTCAGCCGATGTACCTAAAGGTCATATCAGTCACCAGAGAGAAAGGGAAGGGAGAGCCCGGTGACACAATCACACAAGAGCAATTTAACATCAGAGCTAATGGGAGGAGAGGAGCGGTGATGGACAGAGAGAATAGCAGGGACGTGGAGAGCAGAGGAGACTGATTCTATGACTGACGCTCAGACGCTGTTTGGACCATCACAAGAATAAATGAACCAATATGGACAAATTTAAAACTCAAGGATTTCATTCCTGATGATGTTTGTGATAAAACACTTGTAAGAGAAAGACGAGATGTTTGTAGAGAGGGTTAAGAATCTGTACATCCTTTTCTGAATGACTTCCTCAATTATCATCAAGGCTTGGACCGAATGTTATTTTAATATAGAAGAGAACATCCTCTCTCAATCCCCTCTCCTATAGGGATGAGGACTCTCTTCTCAATTGAAACAAGCACTAAAATGGTACCTGCCTCACCCACCACCCCAGAATAACAAACACTTTGACAATTAATCTCAACTGTATGGCTGACAATGACAAGTATGAATGCCGTATATACAGTATGTCCAGCTGACTAATCACAGGTGCATTTCTGCATTCACTGACTCAGCTGTTACTTGACAATGTACGACATCAACAATGAACAGACCTCTTGGTATGTTAGGTTTTCTCTCGCTAAAAGTGGCTTTTTTACTCTCTGTTATGTATGTAGTCTCTTCAGCCAGGGGGCGGTCTCAAAATGTATAAACTCCAAAACTATGAAAAGACACACTCCCGCAAATATTAGTGAGATTGAAGTTAAACATGTCTGCCGTCTCCAAGTGTAATGTATTAACTACATGAGGCACAATATTTGCAGGTATGGCTTGTTAAATTCAGGACTTGATTTTAGCTTAATTCAGACAGAGGCTCGAGAAATATCTTTTTAAATGTCTTATTTCAAGATTGTTGTGGTCAAAATAGCACTTGAATTGTTCATAATGAGTGTAAGACATCTGGTAATAGTAGAATAAACTCTTCATAAGTTTTTGGTTTGGGGCAATATTCGTATTTCAAGAAACTTTTCCTTACCCTTCAGTGAAGGAAACAAAGGTTCAGGTGACTTGTTTATTGAGCAGGTAAAGGTGAGAATAGCCCCAAATGGGTGTTTTTAGGTGTTTTGACGGAGGATACACTGGTCGTACTAAACAAAAGCTCTGAAGTTTTCTATACACTAAACTTTAAACCTATCTGTTCAAAAAGTTTACTTGTTTTAGTTCATCAATTTTCAAACTTACACTTAAGAATTTATTCATGATTTACAATCATCAATGTGTTTAACTATTCTTTTCCAAACATGGCCTTGACAACAAAGATTTTTTCTGAATGTTTTTATATGACTACATTTGATAAAGGAGATTCCAAGCTCACATTTTCTGGATTTTTTTTTTTTTTTTTTTTTTTTTTTTTTTTTTT
>RPOG01000325.1:34009-55675 GCA_008086565.1 Thalassoma bifasciatum
TAAGGCATTGAATGTGTATTCGTAAAGGAAATAAATAAACACAGAGTCTGCAGATAAAAGCTGATTTAAATATCTGCTTTTGAACAAAAGATTTCTTTTTTGGTTCCTGTGAAAGTCAAGGGTCTTAGTCCTGAGATTATATTCCTGGAGTGTTTTCTCTTTGAAGGATATATCCTCTATAAATCAGGACGAATCAATAATAGATGCTATAAAAAGTTGATGCTTCAGAAGGTATGGAGTCAGGACTGAGGGTGAGGTAACGAGAGGGCAGCCCAGCCTTTGAAGTAATTGACTAATACAGTAGCGGGTATTAAAGTCATTGAGTGCCAAAAGGGAGCAGGCAGCCGCTTGACCCTGAGCCACTTTGGACTAATCTAGCATTCAATCCAGCGTGTAATGACTGCTCGAGCTGTCAATCCTCTGGGCTCTCTTTTCTGTCTCAGGCACAAGCGCATGAGCACTCCTAAACACACACGTGCACACGGCTGTGCACACAACCTCACATGCATACATATAAGCACAGCTCTCCTTCTCTCTGTGCCCTGAGGAACGCCTGCCGGACAGCTCCACTGAAACGTCCCCAGGTTTGGAAGGATAAAACCAGGGATCACAGGGTATCCAGGCCATCTAGAGACATCACACCACAGGGAGAAGTCACTTCTTCTTTTAAGGCCGGGGGAGTCTCTCTCTGCTTTAAATACATACGTCTGCAGAAGGAAAGAGGCTGGAAGTTTTTAGAAGGTACTGCATGCTCAACTAGGTGATCAATTTGTTTAATCCACTCTGTGAAATGTCCATGAGGAGTTGTTGGAAGGCCTGATGGGTGAATGTGAGGAGAGGAGAGGATTTCAAAATTAAAGCCATTCATTACGTCTCCTCTTAGGTTCTCTGTTATTGTGTTACGTTGATCACTGGTTAGGGCTGAGTGTGGGAGCTTTCATTGAGAGTTCTCATTTGTTTAAACGAGCAAAGTGTTCCATAAAGTGAACAAAAATATTTCTGTTTGGCATTAAGCACATTTGATAAAAGTGAATGGGTCCTCGATGATTGGAAAGTACTTTGAAGTTTGATAGTTTGGGCATAAAATTTAATGGATTCTCGTCTATTTGATCCAATAAAAATACTAAAAGTAGAACTTTTACATGTACTGGAATATGTTACTTATCTGATGTAAGAATCTGGGTACTTTTTAAGCTCTTAAGGCTATAACGAGCAATTTTAATCATTATAACTAATACCAATGTAACTTCAGCTTTAACATTTATGGAAACATGATCGAAACAAATTGAGATAACAACAGAAGCACTTCCTCTGTGGAACAGTGTATGTGTATGTTCAATGTTTTATCTCTCACATTGGAGATACTTGAAGACATGAAAGTTGCACTGCATTAAATAATACTCTAACAGTGGTATCAGGGTTTATTGAACACTGTGATTGGACAATTATGTATTCTGGCAGAATCAGGGATTATGCACAGAAGTTCAGAGGTTGATCCCCCAAATTTTCCATTTGAAAGTTGCAGTGGTGTCAACATTTCACACCATGGTTGCAGCAAAAGCAGGAAGATGATATGGCTGTGATAGTTCAGAGGGAGGTTGAAAACAGCAAAATAAAAAGCATGCATTTACTATTTTCAGCTGAGTCATAGCAATCTTATGCTGCTTTTGGAGCAATAATTTCAGTATCTCTACCTACATCAGTAGGAGTTTTGTGGATTTTTGTGGGTGTTATAAAAAAAGTGCTTTTTGACTGTTGTCAAAGAGCCCAGTCTCCAACAGACAAACAACCGAAGCAACTTGATCACTGGGTCTGATCACAGGTTTACTTTGTCTTCCTTTCAAGAGAAAAAAAAGAAGATATCTATTCAATATAAAATCCAATATGGCATCATTACAAGGAATACATAATCCAGTATTAATAGACCATGGTAAGTACACAACAATTTCCTAGACTTAAAATGTTCCAGGGCAGGGGGCTTCCCCTCTTCAAATAAAGGGAATACCTCAGGCTAAGTTGAGTTTTAATGTTTTAAAAACTGTATCACTCATGATCACAGTTTAGTGTATCCCACCTTTTACAGGGGTTATCAAATGAAGGTGTTGGTGAAGGACTTGATAAGCCAGAAAAGTCACTGGGTGGTATCTGTTGTTGATGTTTAACTACATAGTCCATTCATGACTAATTTCTCGTTGATGGTGAAATTAAAACTAACTTCACTCAGTTTGTTTTGTACCTTTTTGGCTCTGGAACAGTCCAAAAGCAGATGTTGAATAGTTTTATCCTCATCACATGAGGGCATGGGACACTTTTTTATTGTAACAAAACAACCTTGCTGGATTTCCGCTCTGACAGGAAGTCTGTTCACACTCATCAACCACATTGTATCCTGAAGTCTGTCTAATAAGACTTTGTCATTTACGTTTTTCTTTTTTTTTTCTGAAAGAACTCGATCACACACTCTCCCATCAATAATAAAGCGAATTAAACTCTCCTCTAAGTGCCCCCACAGCCCTGGATCAACCCTGTTGTCACATCTCAATTTGCACTATATTGTATTTGCCTCTTTTTGGATCTCATTTTATTTTTGTTTTCATGTTTTTTATTTCCCTTCAGTTGGATTTCTTAAGGTCTTGCTAAATTTATGTGCATCTGTTTTGGACTTGCTGCACATTTCTCACAAAGGTTGTCCGGACTCTTTGCCTTGAAATCAGCTGTTTTTGACTGAATGGATGAACAAACACTTCATTCAGCATGTGACCTCGTGCACATCATTGAAGCTGTGTGCAATAACTGAACCCTCTGACTCCACTATAGGTGCCAATAAGGAGTCTGTGAAGCATCCACTGACTCTCCACAGTATGTGCAGTCCTATCACCGCACACAACGACACCTGTCACACTCTCTGAGCATCAGCTCAAAGAAAGAGAGGAAAGAAAGCGAAAGAAACAGAAGCACTTCACAACACTGTCATTGCCATTCATAATACGCATTGGCGTATAAAGAGGGCCATTAGGGGCCCCAACCTGGGAGCCATTAAATCATTTTAAATCGTTGTAACATCCCATTAGTGTCAGTAGTGGGACCACATAATAGTCTGTATTAGAGGGATAACCACAAGACGCTCCATTTGGACTGAGTCTGTGCTCATCTGTCCCCAGATCCTCACCTCCGTCCTGCAGGAGTGAGGGGTCACTATCCAATGCAGTGCCAGGCTTGATGTAAGGGACCCATGTGAGGGTATCTCCCCTGTCGGCTGCTGCTGCTGCTGCTATGAGCTGAGGAGATGAGGAGGCTGCTGCATAAGGAACAGAGTGAAACCACCCTGATGAATTAGGCATGATGCAGGTAGCCTGTAATAGGCCCATTATGCTGCCTTTAGCTGTGTCAAAAGGAAACAGGAGACTTAATGTCAGCTTGTTTTGTCTGAGGGAAGCGAGTCTGAGCTCAGACAAAATGTGTGACGTACATACAAAGAATATCCAATAATAACTCACAAAGCTACATTTAGACTGTACACAGGCACTTGTATAAAGTTAAAGCTTTGTACATTCTGCAGAAACTCGGCCACTCTTACAGCTGACATCTTTGGATAAATATATTTATCATGATGTAAAAATGTGAGAGTTCAAAACACACATTAGAGGAAACAAGACGAGTGATGGGAACTTTCCACATTTGGACTGATATAGTACCAATGCCCTGTACCTGGGAGTCAGTATCTCTACTCAACAGTACCAATTTTTTGAACTTTTGTATGTGTTTATATGGCAATGAATGTTAATTTGTTTAATAAAATACTCAAAAAAAACCCCATCAAAACAACACTCAACTGTTTGTACTGTAACATTCCAGTTGTTTCACAAATTTCTTCAACATGAAACCCTCAACTAAAATTAAGTACAACTTAATAAATTAACAGAAACTAAAACAGTTTTCTAAATCATGCACAAAGTAAAACCAAGCTTTATGCTCCATGCCCATGTCTGGCATGAACAATTGCCTGCTCTTCCTCTCCTAAACAGTCACAAGGATGCACTTAGGTACTGAAACATGGTACTGTTTGATTTTAAGTGAATCAGCACTCGGTACCACTGACTGAATTTGGTGAAGGTACCAAATTCTGGCATCCCTTCCTGATACCAGATAAAAGTTATTAAATGATGCAGAAAATTACCTTAGAATACAGGAAGAAAAATGTCTGGGTCTAAAACTGTTGTTTGCCTTGGTCAGACGCAGAGTTTGCTGATGTTTATGCAGCATGTGACACAGTAGAAAACTGACCACTCTTATCATTTGGTATGAAGAGAACAAGGTGAGGGACAGGTGAGCTTTGACTTCATCAGTCTGTGATGATGGCATGAGGATTTTTAACAAGTCTTGGTTATAAGAAATCATCTGTAGAAACAGTGAACAAACAGAGCAACAAGCTGGTCTTTGGTTTCGGACGTCCTCCTACCTTTAAGCTTTGTTTTGCTTCCTTCTTTCACCTTCTGGCTTCCTTTTTGGTGATTCTTTTGTTTCATAAGACAAACAGAGTCCATGCCTGGCCTACCCTCCTGATCCTCATAACTAAACATGTCAGATATTAGGTTTTCAAATCCATGCAGTCTGGATCTTCTTATGAGCGGATCAAGGGGAAGTTAAACCACTCTTTAAAAATCTGAGAAGATAATCCAGAGCACAATCAGAAATGGAACCCAGCCCAGTACTCGTCCTGTTCCTCTCTTAGCTTTGTTCATCACTCGATTGTTGGTGTAACAAAACTAACCATATGGAACTGATCTTGTGATCTTGACTTCTGCAAAAAATATCTCTTCTGTTTTATTTTACAAACAGACAATGCATAGACATAAATAAAGATGTCATCTTCGTAATGAGTGTTCATTGCAAACGTAAAGTTTCCTAACAGCACATAATAAGTGCTGTTCCTATAAATCTCACAGGTGACTCACTCTGCTAACAATACAAGCCCAACCTGAAAATATGTCAGGCTATTGTAAGCTTTGAGAAAAACTGGGTGTAAAATATGCATCTCCTCGTTTCTTCCTCTATTTTTCTCCACTGGATGATAAATAGCTGGTTCGACAGACCCTCGGTGTGCCCTCAGAGTTCTTAAAGGAACAAAGCCATGATGAATGGATCAATGCCAGCGGTCCAGGAAAACAGCTCTTCCGGCCGATAAAAAAGATTTGCCAATGACAATTGGGGGACAGCGGTGACCCGGAGAGTGGGTCTTTGGGGTACGGCCCCCCAGAGGGGCCCCGGTGATGGAGCTAGGATCACCATTAGGGGGAAGATTAAGTGGCCCCGGCTTCCTCTCGCACTTAATTATACATGCAAGCCCCCTCTGTACAGACGCCGCAGCACCTCAGAAAGAGGCAGAGTGCTCCTTTGTCTCAGCCGCTGGCCGCCACTTTGATTGCTTATTGGCTGTCTCTCCTGACAACCACCGGGCACAGAAACAACTCCCATTGGCCGGGGTGTCAGAAAAGCAGAGAGGGAAGGATAAAAAAAGGAGAGAGAGTCAAGAGAGGAGAGAAAGAGAGTTGGATAAGAGACGGACATCTAGGGAAGAGGTGTGTATTTAGTTTTCATTACACCGGGAGCTTGAAGAGGATGGGGGAGGAAAAAAAAATGTCCTTGTCAGAATGGGAGTCTCTGGAGGTGCTGTGGGGCGTGCGGGTGCCATCCACCGACATCCAGCTGACAAATATGGAAGCCCTCAGAATAGAGCAGTTCATGCTTGAAAACAATGGCTTATGAATAAACAACAGGGCAGAGAGTCCTGCTAATAAACAAAATGACTCCACCAGGGGCTGCGAGGGACACGAGGGCAGAGAGAGACAAGCTGAGGACAGCATTAGCATTATGTGCTAACAACATGCAGCAACACATGACGAGCTCTGTGAAAGCCTCTGGGCCCAGCTGGACTCAAACTGCATCCCGCTGGTCGAACCTCCCCTCAATCCATCCCTACTTTAAAATAACGACCAATTTCTACAAACTGGCGTTAAATCTCTTTGCCAGACTGTTGCACGCACTTTTAGGGCGCTGATCAGAGGCTAAGCGAGGGTACAATGAGGATGTTAAAGCGCCTAAGTGAGTCTCAATGATGATGACTTCCATCCATAGCTCTCTGTGGTTTCAGCTCCCAATCCATACCACATGCATCAACGCCAAAGTGTTCCAATATGTTGACAAGGAAAAAAAAGCGCCTCCATAGCAACAGGGGAAACATATTTTTATATAAGAGGCATTAAAAAATGGAACAGTGAACACACATTTCAGAACGGGTTGCGCAAAGGACAGTGTCAATAATTAATCATGCAGGAAACTCGGCTTCAGTGTACTCATCATGTTTTAAGAACATAACTGGAGATGCTGTTAATATATAATGACACAGCAGAGGGATGCAGCTTCCCAGCCCTGAATTTTCACAGCAAAAGATGAGAAAATCAAAGTTTATGTCCTGGGGCAACCCTGGAATCAAACATACACCACCGCCAACAAATCTGGCAACATTTAAAATGGATTATTTGGTGTTAGTGGGTTAATAGCTAATCAATACATGCTCCAATGGAGTCCCAGTGCTCTAATCCAGCTAATCACATACACTTCAAGACAGATGGGGAAAGAAATAAGGACTACAAAGGATGGATTTCCAGTAAAGGTAGCACAGATATCTATATTTTGCACATTTTCAGCCTTTCAGGAGGTAATCTGTTTTAATCAAGTCAGAAAGAAGAAACTTTAATGTCACAACAACCAAATTCTATAAAAGTTGGATTCCAAAAACTCTCATCGAGTGAACGTAACAAACTTTGACGTGAGAATCTCAGCTTTCTGCAAATGGGATAAATCGTACTGACATGTTATCTTAGCCACATTAGCGAAAACTGCTTTTAAAAGAAGAACCAATAAACCTGCTGTTTACTATTCAAGCAGACCAGGCCAGGGCTCGGGGCAGAAATAAGAGAGTGTTTGGTTTTCGACTAAGAGCAAAGTTTGCAGAGAAAGTTATGAGCCTGCGTTCACTTATTACCTTTTTTTTTTTTTTTGGTGCCTGCGTGGAAGTGGAATAGCTCTCTTAATACCAAGAGGTTAACTAAGGCATGTCAATTTGAGAACATAAAAACTCTGTGCAGTTTTGCATTAACATTGATGCCCAAAAGCCATGCATTATTAAACATAATTTGAGAATGATGAGCTGAAAGTGACATTAATGGCAGAAATGAGATTGATACACTTGGACTTAAATTTAGACACTGGCTGGCAGGCACATGCATGCTTTTTTTTTTTTTTTTTTTTTTGCGTGTGTGTGCTCGTTACCTGTGCAGTGCAACGTAAAGCTTCTTGCATGAGAATGTTCTCATTTAAAAGAGAGAACAAAGAAAAGCATTCAAACAACTTCTTTGAAACGATTTAAGAAAAGGGAATTATGAGTATAATTGTTTACATTATTCATAAGATGATTATCACATTACAGCGCATAAATTATGCTTCTTTGATGATAATTCAAAGCCAGCACACAGTTGTCCGTGCTGTATTTAATATGCATTATAATTATAAATCAAAGTAAGCAACACTAATTCTGACACGCTGGAAGACTAATCACTGTCTGCGTTCTGTCATCAAATACAAATACATGTTCCTGTCTTAACCAGAGCCGCAGAGGCACAGGCCAAATCAATAGGAGAAAATCAATTAGAATGTGTTTGCATGTATGGATTGACACCTTGAATCATCAGTGCTATTGATCCTCTCTGCTGTGATCTTCATAAAACCCATTTGTTCCATCTAAAGTTTGCACACGGCGCCAATACGTTTTTCTTTCACCCCCCCCTCCTGGTTTGCATAAACAATGGTGTTTGAGTCATAAAGAATACATCGTAAACTTAAAGGAAGAGACAAACTCAAAGTATGAAAAAAACCCTGAGGAGGCTTCGCAGGGTTTGAGTAAAATAATGAAAGAATTTGCTGACAAAAACTGGTTCAAACGTCGACAAATTGAAGCGTGTAACTTTCAAACAAATTGACTGATGATCCACTTCTAAACTGCAAAACCACCCCACCCTGAAACAAAAAGCCCTGATGAACATCCTTGTGACTGAACTGATTGCAGTTAATTATAAATTATGCAGTCATTGTGGGCCCACAAAAGAAGACATCCCCACTCTGCAGTCAGATGTAATTACCAAAGTCAGGCGCACTCCACTGTGTGTGATCCGCCGCTGACAGCCCAGGCAGACTGATGACCTTCCCCGGCGAAGACTCCCTCTGCCGGGGTCGATGAGCACATGAGACACACCCACCCTCTGTTCCCCCCCTCCCTTCTTGTAAACTTCCAACTTGATCCCTAACATCTCTCTACCTGCCCACGTGACCCAAAATGTTCAGGTGCAAAGCTATTTACAATGTGAGCCATCAAGGCAGCGTGGCTGGTATTGCCTATCAGTCACAATCAAGGGTTTATCGCCCCGTGTTGCCATGTAGGGCAAAGAAATATGACTCCCTCGCCGGCGGGTGTCAGAAAGGGGCGGGGCTTTGGAGTTAGGAGGAAAGGGAGGAGAGGGCTAATTTGACACAGCTCGCTTGGCTTGCCATAATTGCTCCGTCACTGTCAGTCCTTGAGAGGCCTCCTCGCCGTACAATTTGGACACAATTACCAGGCGTTTACCGGTGGCCGTTATATCCGTCGCCCTCCTCCTCCACTGAAACCCCCTCCTGTCCTCCCGTTTGGCCGGTGGCGAGGATGTGCCATGCCTCATCAAACGCGGATGCGGCCCATTAATGAACACTGTTAGCATTTCTCTTAAACTTCTCCTGCCTCTAATAAACATGCAGTGTTCCATGAAGGAGCATTGCCATCCTCGTGACATGATATTTATTGTCTGTGCTGGAGGAAGGGGAGGACAGAGGTGAGGGGAGGAGTGGTTGGAAGTGGAGAGAGATATATCAGCGATGAGTAGGGGTAGAAAGGGGAGGGGAGGTGAACAAAGACAGATGAAGAGAGGGAGGTTGGACTGGAACATCTCTTTCTGCCACTGCACTGTTAGAGGCTAACACTGCAGCTCTGTCTGGAACCAGCACGAAGACGTTATATCAAAACAGAGAGAGACTTCAGAATCATGTGGTCTACGTGTGCAATGTCAGAGATTGAT
This sequence comes from Thalassoma bifasciatum, assembly GCA_008086565.1. Classification (NCBI taxonomy): domain Eukaryota; kingdom Metazoa; phylum Chordata; class Actinopteri; order Labriformes; family Labridae; genus Thalassoma; species Thalassoma bifasciatum. Next base: position 43,174 of record RPOG01000325.1, read on the forward strand.
GCTTTAACATTAAAAATCTCTTTATAAGAGACTTGAATCAGGCTAAATCAGAAGTTTGCTGCCTCAAAGTGTGAACTTTTGAACTGTAAAAAAGCACTGCAAAGAGTAATTGAAAACTTTTTTCACAGATTCTATAAATATACGCTCCTGATCAAAATCTTAAGATCAGATGAAAAATTGCACCAATTTACATTTTGCACAGTTGGAGCGAAAAAAAATAGGTTCTTGGTTGAGTTTCAAAATACAAAAAGAAGAAAAGGGAGTGAGACTTTAAAAAATGAGGAAGCAATTCACTGAAAACAACAGTTGAAGGTAAATAGTCTGTTCATCAGCTGATCAAAGGTTTAAGAGCACATTCTTCAAAAAACAAAATCTGCTCAAAACTGTAGATTCAACATCATGTTCTGTGAGGTATTTACACTGTCATGATCTCCTGATGTTAAACGCTAGAAAGTTTTCTCTCTGTGAACATGGTCGTATTGCTGAGCTGCAAAGTCAAAACCTCTCACAACACAATGCCATCACTGCTGAGGTTGGATGCAGTAAGATAGATATTTTGAATTCATTCAAAGATCCTGAGGGTTATGGAACAAAACAGTCAAGTGATACACCCAAAAACATTTCACCAGCCCGTGGATCTGATTGACTGTCCATCATGACACGTGACGATCCTCAGTTCATATTAAGATCTTTACTGGAGTCAACTGCAGCCCAATAATGATCAGAAGGCGTCTAAGAGAGAGAGGAGCTTTAAGAACCAAAACCTCTTCAAAAGCCTTTTCTCCTTTCACTGAATTGCCTGTTTGGACTTTATCAGACAGCATCATGGGACATTGAAAGATGGAAGAAAGTTTGATTCTCTGAGGAGAAAAAATTGAACCTTGATGGTCCTGATGGCGTCAGATGTTACTGTCATGACAAGGAGATCACAATGAGATGTCTCTTAACCTCTTTTTGAGAGCTTCAGGTTGTGAAGTGGCATCAAATGGGGGCTGGAGATGTTGCAGGGTGCGTCCTTCATGCCTGAGGGCCCTGGTCTGTGTGTTAATGACTGGGTTTTTCAACAGGACAATGCTGCAGTTCACAATGGCCTTCTTATTCTTCCAGAGGGATAATCTCATTCTTTTGGATCATCCTGCCTGTTCCCCTGATCTAAACCACATTGAGAACATTATGGGATGGATGGAGAGGGAACTTTACAAGATAGTAAGACAAATTTTACTAAAAAATAAGACATAATGACTTGCTTAGATTTCAGTTTTGGCAGTGCAAAAATGGACATCAGTTCCAGACAGTGGATACCAAACATGAAGCATCTTCACCACTTGGAGCAATGTCCCCATGAGCCTCCTAGAAACACTCACATCAAGTAAGCTCAAATGACATGATAGAGCACAGGCTAAAACAGGGGTTAAGCTGTTTTTGAAAATGTTCACTCCAACCCACATGCAGTAGTTAAACTGCAGTTCTCTATTCAAACCTGAGAGTCTATCAATAAAATGAAGAGCCTGGTTATGCTTGCTCTGCTCGGTGAGGTTGGAGTTAGTAGATGAGCACTTCTAGGACATAACCAGGATTCACCAACACAACACGCTACAGACATGTTTCAGAGCACCAGGCTGTGAGTAGCTGGCGAATACATGACATTACAAACTAAGTTTATTGACTATATTGCCTTGCTGCTTTGCGTCATGAAAAAAGTTGTCTTGAACAAAGAAAAGTAGAGGTAAAAAGATCTGCTCTCCAAACAAATGCACATCTGTACAACAGTGGGAAGTGCTGCTTATGGGAAATTGAGTCTTCATCCCAGAAAAACACTTCTGTATTCTCAACTATTCAAGTTTGAAAATACAGACAAAGTGTGACAGATTGCTGCTGTTACTGAAATACTGTTTGATCACATGAACACATAATTACAAACTTGCAGCTTCGACACTTACGGAGCAGACTGCATTTCTCTGTGCCCTCACACAAAGACCGATCACACAACAGAGTCACACTCAGCAGGACTGTAATATCATTTCGCTGCACTCTGACACCTGTTTTGTCATGACACGAGGAGGGAGAGGAACAGAAAGCTCCAAAAAAAGAAGAGTGAGAGGCTAGAAACAGAGACGTAAACAGCAGGAGAGGGACTTGTGGTGACCTGATGGTGTGTGTTATTTCCTCCTGGGTGGCTCTGCGTGTCCCAGCAAGCCATCGTTACTGAACAAGAGGTCATCGTTTATCATTGTGCGGCTGCCTCTGCATTCCATTCTGGCGATAATTTAAAGAAAAGATGATCTTAAATGTGCACTGATGAGCACACAGCTCTTCATTTATACACAATAAAAGATTTTAGTTCCCAAACACAGTAGAAAAAAAAAACAAAATAGGAAATATCATTGCTCAGATGGTCCATTGTGTTGCATCTCCAGGGACACAACAGCACACTCTCCCTGTCCTGCAGAAATTAATGAAGCCCAGTGCAACTGCAGTCAATGGCACAAAATGGCCGTTCATTAATAGCCTGCTGTCAGCCAGGCCGTTATGGTACAGCTCTATGGTTAAAATAATACATGCATTTCTCCTAAGGCAAACAAATGACAGCAACAAATAAAGGATTAGGCATGAATGGTCAATTTCTGTGAATCTTCTGCAGCATATTTGATGTTATTGTCTTTGTAGCAGGCTTTTAACTCTTTGCCTTTAAGTGATAAAAACAGCCACACGCTCTCTGTGAGGCTGTCTAATGCAGAGGACAGTAAGACATGAAGGGATGCTAACTCACACATCCTCCAGTACAGCATGTGAACGCACAAACAAGCCAGGCAACAAAGTAAGACTTTTCATGTCTCTGTGGAGATAGGAGCTGGCATCGTACTAAGTGTTTGGTTGCTCACCGAATAAACTCATTAATTTGCTTAATTATGAAACTCCCTATCAATTTCCTTTCCCTGGGAGGATGTTCAGTGAAGCTACACGGCAACATAACACATTCAGAGGCTGTGTTCTCACTATCACATAATAAACAAACAGAAAATACACCAGGGCCTGATTAAAGGCCTTTACACTACAGAGGAGGAAGAGTGAACGTGTGTGTGTGTGTGTGTGTGTGTGTGTGTATTTGTTTCTGTGCTCACAGATGAAATTGTTTCAGCTTGTTTTTGACAGCTACAGCTACAGACGTGTTGGCTATTATTGTGGGGGAAGAGAACGCCTGGTTGTAATAATTAAAGCACACCACTAACCTGAATAAATTAATGCTTCCTCTCTGTGTGCAAATGTGTGTGTGTGTAAATGTGCAACCGCACGTTCAGACAGGCTTTGTTCATCCTGATTAATTTGTGTTTCCCGTGCTGTTTGTGCATCTGTGTGTGTGTGTGTGTGAGCATTTGAGTGTGCGATAAAAGTGATGCGTGCTGTATTGTGATGGCAGCGCTGTTTGCTTCCTTCTTACGCCGAGCAATTCTTATCTCATGAATACAAATTAAAAGTTTTCCAGCCTTTTACTTTTCTTTTTATTTTCCCTTCTAATTACTGAGGAATGAGGGTGAAGATGAGAGCTGAGAGTTTTGTTCGACACGCTGCGGCTCACACATTCGTCTCAGGGAAGCTACAACAACACAATGACACCCTACTGTTACCTTCAGAGTTTTCTGTCTGCAGTCGATGCACCAACTCTCTAACTCAGAGCATGTGTTCCTTTTCCAAAAACATGCAGCTTTACGAGAAATTCCAGCCCCCACCTCCGTAAAAAGGGATAAAGATGATCTATTTCCACCCTATATTTTAAATATATAGTCAACCATGAAGAGCTTTGGGTGTTTAGTGGAACTGTCTGTCCCACAATGCATCTCAAAAAGTAGCATGCAACCTCATGTTCCAAGTGTCAGTATTTTGGTACATAAAAGCAGTAGAGTTAAGTCTCTGTAGGTTCTCTTTAAAGAGGGAGTATTGTGTTGTTTAATCTGTGTTCTGCCCCTTTAGTGCTCTACTGGGGGACCATAAGTTTCCATACATAGGAAAAATAAACATTTCATGTTCAACAACCATTTTTATTAGTATAATGTGCTCCATATGATTACGATTGTTTCCAAAGCACATATGAATACATGTTTTCCACTGTTGACAAACTTGCATTAGCACAGTTAAAGCTCTGCTTGTAACAGCGTTGATGATATGTTCCTTGAGATGATTTATGTATCTTCACCTGATGCCCCATGGCCTTCAAGTGCCTCCAAAGATAGAAATCAAGAGGGGAGAGGGCATATAAGACATAAAGAAACGTACATTATACACTTTCCTATGTTTGGAAACTTATGGCCCACCCTGTTGTATTTTAACATGATTCACAGCTCAATAAAATCACTATTTTTCTCTCTCTGTTGTTGTAGAAAACCTTATTTCAGACTTTGTTTGGAACACTTCTTTTTAGCTGCTGTCTCTTTAAGGCTCTCTGCTCCACAAACCCCCTTCCCTCTGATTGGCCAGCCCTCTGGAGGCCTGTATGTGAACACCTCGATGTTTGAATGTTGAGACGAGACCTCTCTTTTTATGACAGACTCTTGCTCACCCTTTCAGTGTTGTAATCTGCATAACATCCTGCTCATTACACTCTGGTTCACACTTATTGTGCACACTTATTAGGTTTGAAACCCTTTACAAACAACAGTTTAGAAGAAGTAAAGTGGATGAAATGATATCCCTCACATGTTCAACCACATCCTTTCCCACAATTACATTTAATCTCAATTCCATTTAGAGACAAACTCGCCCCTTTAACCCTGAGGTGAGAGGGAGCCGCTGTGATAAGATTAAAATAAGCAAACGGATCCATACATGAGAAAGTGCATCTGAAGTTTGCTGTTTGTATGATACAGCCTCTTACCTGCACACACACAGACAAACAGAAACATACACACACTCAAAAAAAAAAAGGGAAAGGGTGGGAGGCTCTCATCAGACAGGGTAAATCCCATTATTTGGCCCTCATCCCAGAGAGTGAATTGAGAGTCAAGTAGGATGCATGTGGTAACCACAATGAAATTACAGCTGCTGTGAGGCCGAGCGCCGCTAATGCACCCCCATTGTGTCCTCGAGTGCATCTAAATAAGCAGGGGTAAAAGGCAGCCTGCGCTAGGACTGCCAGGGTTATGGTGAGTGTGTGTGTGTGTGTGCGTGTATTTGTATGTGTGTGTGAGTGGAGGTAAATGGAGGCCTGCCCCTGGTAGAGAGCTGTATTTAGGCTTGATGATGGGTAACCTGTGGGGACCACCTGATGCGGCTTTGTTGTGTGTGGGTTTGGGGTTGAGTGTTAGTGCACGTGTGTGTGTGTTTGTGAGTGTTTGTGTGTGTGTGCTGCATTTTCAGAACCAAATGATTCACCATCCCTGCCTACCTGTAACCCACAGTCTACAAATAATGACAGTGAAATCAGACAAATGGAGCAAAAGCCCTCTGTGATATTTTTACCTGTGATAAAACCTGATCCCTTTGGTTTCATACGTCCTGAGCTGGTGTAGAAGTGGGTCGTAGATCACAGGCCTTTGCTCTGAGACAGAGACAAATTTCCCACAGCACTGTAACCAGGACATCAGCTCAGAGGGGGAGAAAAAAGTGAAGGGAAAGAAGACGGGGAAAGAAAAACACTAAAACTGTCAGCTGAAGATGCAAAACAGAGATCCGGATCCATCCATTATGAATGAGACATATTTGAAAAGGTGGAGGCTGAAGATGAGGAGGACGAGGAGGAGGCGGAGGACACTCACTTACCCCGCCATACCCAACAATGCTTAACCCTCCTGCAACCCCGAACCCCCTCTCACCCCCTCGGCTCAGGCTCCGGTTCATCAACAAAAGCCTTTGTACAGTCAACAGAGCTGTTTTTATTCATGGTACATTCATCCACCGAGCTGTCCATCAGGTGCGGCGGCGGCGGGGACGGGTTGATCTAAAACAGAGCCGTACACTCATGACAGGAGGATAGAGCCGTAACTCTTGAATTCTAACCTCCGCTGTTATTTGGCCCGCTGAGAGCGCGGCAGAAAGAGAGGGGAGATACACAGGCTAATGACAGCTACAAACACAGACGCAGCTTTGTTCCAGCTCCATGAAACGACACACTTCAGTGGGATTGCTTTCGCTTCTGAGGGGCTAATCAAACTTGTGTTATTTAGACTTCAAACATGGCCTCCGAAGAGAGACAGGGGAGCGGGCTAGGTGTGTGTCTCCTGCTAATAGCTGCTAGCATGATTCGGTTAAGCTGCTTATTTCCGACATAAATAATGCATCCAGGCAGATGCGCTTGACTTTAGTTGAATATGAATCGCTGGTGTGATTGACGTGGAGGTTTGTTGAGCGCCGAGTTTATTCTACAGTCTCACCTTTGGAAATAGGCCTGTCTCATTTAATATCCCCGATGTTAACATAATTATGACAACCAGCACTGATTCATGCATGTGTCTGAGTAATATCCATGACAAAATTAGGCTACTATTTTTTAAAAAGGGGGGGCCGAGGACTGGAGCAGGCAGGAGAGATTTTAGCGGAGTATCAAAGGGAACTAGATTGTCTGCATGTTTAACAGCTAAGCCAAATCAAATCAGAAATAAGAGGACTATCTTTGGGTTTAATTCTGGATACTTTCACCAGACACCCTACTTACCCTGCCCCCTCTTAGCCCCCTTTTTTTACACTCATTGATTCCAATCAATCAACGCTAATTAAGTGGGCACCTATACACATATATGTCACATGCTAATAGGGTAATGATATGGGCATTTAGTTAGTGCTTTAATCTTATGCTACTTCCAGCTAACACATAATGACGCTTTTTACCCAGCCATGGGAATATTTATAAGAGACCACTGAGAGCACACACACCCACACACACACACACATGCTACTACTTCACACCAGCTCACTGTATTAAACCTTATTTACAAGCTAACAGCTATAACCATTACAGATACGGTGGCGGAGAAAGCACATTAGGTTCAATGGGCCAACAGCGTGTAATCCAAAACAATAAAATGTAAATTTGAGAAGAAGCACACATGGCTCATCTGCAAACAGATGAACATCTCTGTGATACAAGATGCCCCCCCTCGTTCTGTCTCTTTTAAGACCTCGGCGCATCAAGGAAGGAATGTTTCTCATTTCATTTTTAATCCTCGCTCAGTGTTAAGGTGCTGTGGATAAATATATTGCAGACTCCTGCCTCTGCATCACCCGCACAGCCCCCCTCCATCCGGGCGGAAATTAGCACAGGATGGTTCAGAGGGGAGGACGAGGAGCTAAAAACCAGGATGGAGAAGATTGTGTCTCAATGAACACCCATCTCTGGCTCCTGATTTAATGTTTTTAATGTTATCAGTGCTTGTAAAGTAGTTTTAAATTCACTCACTACTTCTGTTTTCTTGGAATAAAGAATAAATCGCTGCCTGGTCAAAAAAGAAAGTCCCCACATGGAATTAATTAAGCAAATAGGTACAAGCCTCCTATTGGATAATAACTGCATGGGTGGTTATCTTTCAGCTGGCAACGAATTATTGAATGAAAGACACAACCCGTGGTTGTGGAAAAGATGTTAGTCTGTTTAAGAAGGGTCAAATCATTGGCATGCACCAAACAGAGAAAACATCTAAGGAGATTGATGCAAAAACTATTAAATTTGGGTTGAAAAATGTCCAACACATTATTAAAAACTGGAAGGATGGTGGGGGAGCCTTGCCTCTCAGGAAGAAATGTGGTCAGTAAAAAGTACTGAATGATCATGATTGGCGATCATATAAAAGTTTGGCCAGATCAAACTGAAGAAAAACAACAGTACAAATCATGAGTGTGTGTAATAGTGAAAATAAGAGCATTTCCATACGCACATGGTGAAAGTGACTCAAGGGATTGGGACTGAACGGCTGTGTCGCCTTAAGAAAATCACTAATCAGTAATGCTTTCTGGGAAAAAAAGGCTTCAGTTTGTTAGGGAGCGTAAAGATTGGACTCTGGAGGAATGGAAGATGGTCATGTGGTCTGATGAGTCCAGATTTACCCTGTTCCAGAGTGATGGCCGCATCAGGGTAAGAAGAAAGGCAGGTGAAGTGCAAGTGCACCCATCATGCCTAGTGCCTACTGTACAAGCCTGTGGGGGCAGTGCTATGATCTGGGGTTCCTGCAGTTGCTCAGGTCTAGGTTCAGCAACATTATGTTCCCAAAGAATGAGGTCAGCTGACTACCTGAATATAATGAATGACCAGGATTCATGGGGCTCAAATAGTGAAAGAGTGGTTCAGGGAGTATGAGACATCTTTTTCACACATAGATTGGCCCCCACAGAGTCCAGACCTTAACCCCATTGAGAATCTTTGGGATGTTCTGGAGAAGACTTTGTGCAGTGGTCAGACTCAACCATCATCAATACAAGGTCTTGGTGAAAAATGAATGCAAACACAGGATGGAAATTAATCTTGTGACACTGGAGAAGCTTATTGAAACAATGCCACAGTGAATGCGTGCTGTAATCAAAGCTTTAGGCGTGTCTTAGTGTTTTTCTTTGGTGGCAACTTTTTTTGGCCAGACAGTGAATATTGCACACTTTCTCAGCACATACCACAGCATAAAACCTACCATTGCTGAAGTTTAATGTTTTCTCATTTCTTCTCTAGATTTCATTTATTCAGCAGCACAAGAGAGTCAAAAGTCAGGAGCCAGACTCAGACACAGGACGTCACACACACACACACACACACACACACACATACGCCCGGTGCGCTCGTTCCCCTGCTGAGCCAGCAGGATGCCCCGGGCTGCTGTACTTTTTTCCATGACAATGCTGTGGAGGGGTTCAGGAAAGAAAAAGGGAGTTTGAATGTGTTCCAGCAGGAAGCACTTCACTTCACTGACGGTGCTGAGCTGTTATGAGTGACTGTGTGCCGTGTGTTGGAGACAATTTGATGAACAAGAGTTCAGATTTACTTCAATGAGATGAATGGTTCCAGTGGAATATTCACTGGGATGAAATGGGATGTTCCAAATTGTCTGGAAAGATGAATTTTCTTATTGTTAGCTCGTATTCTTTCAGGACTGGACAATTTACAAAAGTTTATTTTAAAACTGCTCTCCTTGTACCTTTTAATCTACATCAGAGCTTTGAATCTTTAGTCCTGGGACATTTTTTGATGTTTACTCTCAAGGTCAGATCTGTTTTTTTGCTCATCTCAACTTAGAACAAAAATAAAAGACACAAAACTGAAGGATCTCATCTTACTCGTTTTTTTTTTTTTTTTTTTTTAACGCAACCATGTATATATATATTTTTTATATATTTGCTTGGGGTTAATTTTGATATACTTTTTGATTGCTTCACTTACATTCTTCTTTTGTATTGTAGTTCTATATCTTGCGTTTATGTCTCAAAGGTGCTGCACACTATTTAAAAAACAAATAACGCTTTTTGGACCCCCTCAGAAATGGGAAAAAAACATCATTTTTTTTCCCACACAGCAACAAGAATTTAACTCATGATTCAGCATATTTCACCATATTTTCCAAGATTAAGATCATTTTTCCAAATCTTGTATCTGTCCCAACATTCTTGCCATCACGTCTCTGTTCCTTTCTATGTGAATGAAAAGTAACATCATAGTTCATTTGTGACCCCCATGTTTTTCTCTACCTGGTAGCACCTGCACAACTTGAACTGTTTCGTTACGAGGGATCATGCAAAAATCACAGATAATGAAAATGTAAACAGAGAACAACATGCTACGAACATGTTAGCATGCCCTTCTGAGGGTTTCTTTTTCCAAGGGTTACTACTTCACAAAGTCAGAAAAACTACTTTTCTCTTGGATTTTCATGTTTATATTTATGTTTTACTTGGTTGTGCAGTTTCCTCCAGGCACAGTAAACAGTTAAAACTCCAGTTGTGACTGACATAGATCAAAAATGTTCAGGTATTCTTAAGTTATAAATACCATATATAATGGATCCATCACAAATAAACAAATATTTATCTATCAGTAAAACAACTGCACCTGGCGTTTTACTTTGAAAGTTACCAGATACTTTAACCGTTCCTGTGTCTGCCTTCTTGTTTGAAGTGTCCTGAGCACAGGCTCCATCAATCATGGACTTAATGCAAATCTTCAGCATAGTGGCAAGATGTCTCTGGCATACACCCCAAAAAATGCAGAGCATGATTCAGAAACTGAATGGTTGAAGAGAATAGTACAGAGAAGACAGAAATGCACTACGAAATGTAACTTTCTGTGACAATCCAGCACTGCCTTCCCATAGCAAACCATATCCATGTCACAACTGCTGTTAATTCACACAGAACTGAGCAAATCCACACAAAAATAGCCATGAACGAAACGTGTAGTCACTGATAATTAGACAACAAGACCTGATATAATACTTACAATCAAATGTAATCCTAAGTTTAACTTTCATGGACTTTTGAGACATTTTATGATCTTGCATTCTTAGGGATTCACAAAACTCTGCATGGCCACTTGTGTTAAATGTACAACTGCAGTCAAAAATAACCTTAATCTGATTCTTGAGCTCAAATTTGACTCATATCTGCTTTGTTTCTGACAGAGTGAACAGCTACAGTCACTTTGAATCCAACATTCCCCAGTCAGATTTAGGCCACTTTCAACTATGTTTCTGAGTCGACGACATTGATTTTTTTTTAAGGCGATTGCAGTGTGAACACTCAGGTTGGCCCTACTGCAACTTGACATCATTCTGGAGACAGCAACAGTTTTGGGGAGCAGACTACAAAGGGGGTGAGAATCATGCTTAGTGAAAGCAAACATGGAAGGCAGCACTGATTTTGATCCTTTTTAACATAACCCACACACAAATTTGCCAACAGCTGCCACACACAGTTTTTAACACAAGTCTGGAAATGAGACTACCAGCAGCTTTCATGATTGTTTCCATAAACACTGTTCTGTGCGTGACGTCAGGAATGTGAGAATACAGGTCACTTCAGGTGACTGAGCTGTTTGTATCCCCCTCCACATACAGGCCATAGAAATGTAGTTTGAACAGTCAAACCAAGAACAGAATCGAGCATAAAGGCCTATAGTGTGAACATAGCCTTAGCTAACAGCGCTGCAGCTGAGTTATTTTTATGGAAAAACGACATCATCCCAGTCAAGTTTTCACTAACCTTAACTTCTGAAGTTCTGTGGCGTCCAGGAGACTTCCTTGTGGATTGTTTTTGGCTTGTTCTGAAAGACAAACAAGGTGAAGGACGAGCACACGTTAGATCATCACCTGACAAGTAATTTCATAATTAAAAGAGACACGCAGCAAACTTTTCCAACTTCACAAACAGCAAAAACTAATCACAGGCTCTGTCCTTGCGAGCCCTTCTGTGGCCCTTTGTTGCTGCGAACAACCTGCCTGCGTGCAGCTCCTCTCCTGTGCCACTCTGTTGTGTGATATGCAGAAAGCAAACCTAAGGTAAACTCAGTGGTGTTTGTAAGGGAGCTTTTCTCTCCCTCTCGCTCCCAGGCGATCATTATTTGATCTTGTTTAGTTCATTATTCATCTTGAGGGAGCCGGTTGTGACTTGTGGATAAATGCCATATGAAAGGCATTGTGCGCCGAGGAATGCATCCTCACTTTTATCCTGGCTCCCAAAACAGATCAATTAGTAAAACTAAACAGTAAATTATTAATCACATTGCTTTGTGTCCCTGTTCCATCACCGGAAGAAAACAGTTCATTAGAGAGAAAGAGGGAGGGGGAGACGCGGGGAGGGGAGTGTGATTGAGAGGGGCTTTAAACCGAGCTGATGCTGTGTGAACATTTGAAGAAAAAAGAGGAGAGAATTATCAAGCGTGTCCATCATTTCCAGGTAACTTACAAACCCAACACTCCCCCTGGTCCCCCCCCTCCGAAAAAAGTGATGTGCACTCAGAAAAACGGGGTCAAGCAGTGAAGGAGTTCAATGTCACAGCCATCATATATACGTTGCCCGTTGGGGTGCGTGTGATTAAAATAACACACGGGGATGTTTCATGTCATGGCGAGAAATCAGACCATATTTGCAAAAATATTCAGATCAGATGAATTTTAATGAGGTGTACACTCGAGGGGGATACCGCTGTCAGAGCAGGTGGGGATAGAAGGTGGAAGAGAGCTGGTCCCCCTTATTTGCCAGGAGACAGTGAGGTACATAAACTTTTCTCCTCTTTTTTCACAAAAGAGAGAGACAGAGAAAGAGAGAGGGATCCGAATTCAGGGGTCCACTCAGTGTTCAGATTGCTCTGCTGTTCTGAGTTGGGCAATTTGAATAAATTATTCGGAATAAGAAGAAGGAAAAAATCGCTCAGTGGGGTTCATTTTGAGAGAAATTATATTTTCGTAGGAAAGGTTAATTTTGAAGGGAGCTTGAATGAGTGAGAACTGGAGGGAAGGTAGGGAGCAGAGGGAATGAAGGTAGGATAAGGAGAGAGGGAGAGGAAGGGGGAGAGAAAGAGAAATAAAGGAGGAGGGGGGCA